>JAHLJT010007167.1:0-28360 GCA_031308135.1 Acheta domesticus
TTCACGGAAGCAAAAACACAATCACCACCACCAATCACGACTCAAACAGATTTTCTGTATTAGACTACTACAATGAGTTTCCTTGCTTTCCCAATCCTCACCATCCCCACCCATCATCGACACGTCCATTCACAAACGCGACACAAATGCGACCAAACCAACTAAAACCTTGTAAGAATGTTGTTTTAATAGATAACGATACAGATGTGAACGATCCGGCAACAGTGGCTTTCTCTTTAACCAATACTTTTTGTGTGCGCACCGCGTGTCCGTGCCCTCTCACCTCTCGCCTGAAGATATGGCATATATTTTGGGGAACACATCTTATAGTTCACAGACCTTTCAGATTACAAAAAAGAATTGTACGAATAAGCAAAAATAAGCAAATCCAACCCACGTGATTCTTGTAAGTCACTCTTTTTAATCTAGGAATTTTATCATTACCTTTGTCTTCTGATTTACGAATCGTAGTTTTTGTCAAAAATGACTTCCGTAAGGGCGGGAACTATATTTTCAGCAAACGCCGATGTCTATAAGTATAACACACGACGTAGTAATCATATTTACCAGGGTGGCAGTATCAACTCTCACTACAAAAATTCACATACAATTCATGTACATTACTCTACAACACTTTTGGCCATAAGACATTAAACGATTAAATTGAATAGAAAAGTTTTAAGTCCCAAGTAAAATCTTTTCTGCTGCATACTGTTTCTATAAATTCGAGACTATACCGAGCATCAAAAAGGAAAGTAGCATTAATTTTTAACAATGATAGTTAATGTATTATTTATCATTTGGATTGTATAATTCTAAAGAACCTGTAACAAGTATTGTACCACGTTTCTGGGTTGATGGCCCCCATCTCGATCAGATTTTTCGTCCAGTTTCCCCTGATCCTTGAGCAAATGCTGAGATGGTCCCTTGTTTTGCTTCTGGACATAAATGTAACTTCATTATTTGTACACGTCTTCTTCTGATTTTCAGTGGGAAATATAGTTACTCAAATTATCGTTTTTTCATATTATCGCGGCAAAAAGTATTATTCTTTCATGAAGAACATGAGGGTCCAGGGCAGGAATTTATAGCTAATTTACCTTTGAAAATATATTTTAATATTTATGGAGCGAATATTTTGTCACAACACAACTCGAAAAAACCTCTCTTTTCTATATTCAAAATTCGACTAGAATATGGTTTAAGATAGAGACCACAGAATTATGAAAACGTGCACAAAATTCACTTCTTTCTCCCATAGCTCGTCACACGCAGTTTTTACTGTTTTTGACGTAGATAATAAATAAATAAATAAACCAACGCAAACATGCTAGCAAGCGCAAAGTAACAAAGACACGTAGAGTTGCGCAAACTGGCTCACAAGAACACAAGGACATTCCCACTGAGCCCTCAAAAAGGTACTCATTTTAGCAGATAGCCATGGGCGACAAATCTCCTCCCTGCTCATGAGAAACTCCCAACCATTTCTCTGCCATGTGTGTGTTTAAAACTAACGGGAGGTTTACCGACGTGACCAGTGAGTTGGACACGCACACAAAAGCCTCACCAAACGGGATACAGTAATCATCATAGGAGGGCAAAATGCCATTAATTTGGGTGGTCACTTTACGTCTGAAGAACATGTTGACAAATTACACGTGCCGCCCAAAACACGAACATTGTAGTCTCGACTCTGCCCTTCTGGGTACAACAAGCCCACACTATGCAAAGAAATTAGTCATGCAAACAATCAATTGAAACTGCATCTGAGAGGCACACATTTAAATTGTTGAGCAAAACTTTCTCTCAGAAAAACACTTCACCCGACATGGTCTTCACCTGAACCTTGTCGGAAAACATGCACTCGGTAGTGAGCTTGCAAACACATCATTTCAGAAACTTGGCAGTGTCCTGCCCAAGACCCATCCCCCCCCACATCTCCTAGTTCTCTTCCATCCCCTGGGACCCCTTTGGACCCAATTACCTTATCCCCTGAACCTAATCCGTGTATTACCTCTCCCACTATTCATTCCCTACATCTGTCACCCCTCCTTCCTCACCTCTTGTCACTGCTGGGACACGATACTTCCTTCGACCACGCACTCGAGGTAAAAATGAATAAATAAATAGCAACTACAGTCAGATGCTGCAGAAAAACATCCGTGTAGGTACATGCAAAAGATTCGAATAATGCATCATAATGTGCAATCTCTTTCAAATAAAATTGAATTTATCGAGGCAGCATTACAATGTGATCTTATGACAAATAGATGTTTTTTTGCTTTTACAGAACATTGGTTGTCTCAAAATGATATAACACACTCCAAATTCCTAGCTTTTACCTTGCAGGATCGGATTGTAGAGCGAGGGAATCAATAAGGGCCCTGCTTACGGAGGTTCGTGTATTTACATGAGAAATTATATTGATTCTACCTTCTTATCAGAATTCAATTTACAGGGTGAGTCACGTAACTTTAGCACCTCCTGTAATTTTTTGAACTGTTGAAGATATTGCAATGCAGTTTTCTCGGAGTGAATGGGAAATGGGGCTAATAGATATGTGTATTGATGTCTCTTTTATCACTTGTATTTTACGAGATATTTGAGGTAACTTTGTTTTTTAAATGGGACTATACATATTTTTCAGTCTATCATGACAAGCGTTAAAAGACGAATCGAAAGATATAATATTGTCATATGTTAGATTAGCATTTTTTTGAGTAAATGTGATTTTTTTCGCGACTAGTGTTTAACGGATATTTTCATGTAACTGTCAGCCCCACAAGGTCACGCAGGCGCTCCCCCACAAACGCGGGGGTCGGGAAAAGGAAGGGATTTTAGTACTTGAGGATACGAAAAATATTCACGAAACTGTTCCTTTTTTTTTCTGAACTTTCCTGACCCTCTATCCTGACCCATTTTCAGATATATTGTGTTTCTTAGGGATTGAAAATACGGATTTGTCTTAAGTAGTAATGTATTGAAATAAGATTATTTCTATCCCTAAGTTATTATTATTCTTATTAACATTGAAATTGTTTGCTCAAAATATGCAATATTTTTTGTACAGTCTTAATTATTTATTCTTATTGTTCTTTCTTTCAAGATCCCATTAATACGTATCTTATGAAAACCCGTTAAATGGAGTTGAAGTTATAAACATCAATAGTAGAAATATGTGGCACAAAATACACTCACTCAATTTGCTCACTATGTGATATGAATACTGATGAAAACCTGAAACATATTTAATGTTAGTGCCCAATATACGTATGTATAAAGGGCTTAGAGGACCATACCAAAACGATGTATTATCCTTTCCAATTGTCTCATTAAACTAAACTCTGATAGATCTAAAACTCTGTATAATGTTATTTCATCAATTCTGAAATTACGAGCATTTAATATCAATGAATAGTTCAAGCTGAAATCAACAGGTTGTCTCACTTGATATAGATTGTTCTATATCATTGTTGTATATATTTTTATATTATGTTGTCTTAATTATTTTGTATCTTATGTTATTGTATATTGTTTTGTGTTACTATATTATATACATTTGTTGTGTTATTTATATTGTTTCTTGTACTAATAACCTTATGCTATTAGAAGTTATTTGTAATGAAATTGTATGATAGAGCTGTGAGGATACATAGCAATTTGTAGTAGGTTAAACCTGTAAACAAATTACTAATAAAATTGAATTGAATTGAAATATTTTGAGTACATGTGCTTTAAATTATCTCATAGAATGTTTTCTCGACAACACAAACGATATCTGTGAAACATTCCACCTTTTCAGAAACGCCCAAATACCATTTTCTTATAAATGGTTACAAACTTTTCCTTCAAACGGATAGTGGAATTGCACTCTTTCATATGACTTAAAGTTCATTTTGGGGCATTTTGTTTTCAAAATTACACAAATGTATTTTTTTTACGATCTCTCACACCATTAATATACACATTTCCAGCAATTTGTAAACACTATTGTATTTTCGAGTTAATGTGCTTCAAATGACTTCTAATGAAGTTTTTCGAAAACTGAACAATTTTCTGTGAAAAAGAGTTTCAAGTTTCGAATTTATGTAACGCTTAAACGCCATTTTCTTAAAAACGGCCTCCAAATTTTTCAAAGAAAATTGCCAATTAGAACAAGGTTTTAGTGTTTCTTTAAACATTCTTTAAAATAATGTTTTCCGTTCTACTGTTAGGAAAACAGAAAAGTTGAGAAAAAGTAAAATAAATTCTTTGTGCGGCTATAATGGCAAAAGAATGGGGCAAGTCCGAGTTTCTAGCCGCTAACAGAGGACACAGAATACTAATACGGGAAAGTCTGCGCCAGTCTGTAGCACCACTTTATTAAATATGTGTGTAATATAATGATTGCCTGAGTTGACAGATACATAACACACAAGTAATCTACAATTTCGTCTATCAGATTTGCAGATATTTCACCTTTACTTCCTCATATGCTTTGTGTCTTGTTACGTAGGGAGTGGTGGTAGTAGGGTTGGTAACAACTACCTCTTTTGTTGCTTACGACAGATTAGTAGCTGACTATGCTCAAACTGTTTTCTCTCTCTGTTACAGGGACCGATGTTTGGATATGGAAATTCAACTTTCCCACGTAATCCTCCAAATGCTTGCTCACTTATGGACACCCATGGCTAATCTTGTGTTTGTATTAGCTGCTTTGATTCTCTTTCTCATATTCGGAGGCATTCCCTTGGTGATTTTATTTGTCGTCAAGTAGGTAGTGTCATTTAAGTTACCCGCAGCATTACCACGGGGAACTGCTGAGAGCACACAGATTGTTTCCACTAGTTGAATGTGGCGTCCGCCAACGCTGAACTGAAAGAAATGTTGTAGTAGAATGTACTAAGTATATTTAGTAAACGATTGTACAGTAAATACGATATTCGTGTAGTAAGATTTACTAACATGATTGAGTTTCGTTTAGTTAATCAAACAATTCATAATCGCGAGTGAATGAACACAAGAGAATTGTCAGTGGTACTTTCTTGTTTTGTAGATAGAATAATTTGGTGAGATCTGCGTTTCAATGTCATACTAAACACTGCCTAGTAAGCACTGTTTACTAAATGCTGTTTCGCGCGCGTTCTCAGCAACCTGATCAATTGAAATGATTATAGAAGAACACTCTCAAGTGTAAGAATTTCAACGCTGTATATAGTATTACCGCTATATAAAATGGCGTGTTTTAATTTTTTTAATCGTTTTTTCAATATTGTTATATTTATTCTCTAAACTAACGTAGAAATATCGTCGACAGCCTAAAGCCAGCAGCTGCATCCGTAACTACTGTGCTAGGCTAGGGTCTGTCAGGTAACCGAGGTAAGATACAGCAAGTCCACGGGGCCGTACCGCTGCGGAACCCCCAGTTGCTACCTGCTTTGAATGAACGGCCTTTAGCGTTTCCTTATTATTTTCACTGCCCTGTTTTTAGTAAATATTACTCATGTATAGTCAATGCACGATTCGTTTAGTTTTTCTCCACTAGATTGCCATACACGTCCCGGGTACGACCTGCTTAGTGAACATTACTATCGGCATTAGTGGTGTTTAAACTAAACAGGCATTTTTTCTGAACTTGACTGAACACTTTTTGTTACAAATCGCGCTGAGAAACTCAAAGCGGCAACACCGAACCAACGCCACGCCGAGCCGACACCGCTCCGGCAACAGCGTGCAGGAGGGTGGCGTAAAAATCCGTTACTGTGTTCGCAGGCAGTGTTTGGCAGGCAACCGCCGAGGCCACATGTTTCAAGCGAGCCCGTGCGCTCACAATTTACGTAAACCATTGTTCTCATCGGTATTTTGTACAAAACGTGTCATAGTCAGTCAAACGTGTCAAACTTCAACTACAGTAAATGTTCAATCATATCCAAATTGTGTTGTGACCACATACTAAGTACTGTGCGTGTGCATCAACTTCAAAACGAAGCAGAACGGAAAGAACAACTGAAAACTTCTCATCTTGAAATCAAGAATCACGATTGTATGTTAATTTTAAGTATCATAACATGTTGTACATCAAAGAAAAGTAAGTGTTATTTTTGTAATTTATATGTTCATTTGCCATTCAGATTCATGTAGTAAAGTCAATTTAAACTGCAAATATCACTTATTTAGTTATTACCATTCACTTCCTCATTTCTTTACAAAGTCATTATGTTTTTATCTGAAAACTCACTGTATCAGAACTACCAGAGATGAAACCCAGTAACCAAATTCAATTCCTATCATTGGTCACATGGCCACAATTGCAATTTAAGCAAAACAAACATCATTAATCCTACTATTCAAATAAGAGTATTATTGTTCCAAAACAAATGCATTTTAGATAAAAACATTGGTCCTCCTGGCATCGGATGTGAATCAGATATCATTATATTCAGTGAATGGCAGTAATCATAACGAAATAATTCCACTGAGATTTCACATCAGAGTGTTTTACAATGTGCATGTAGTATTCAAGACAACAGTACAGTGTTTATTACTATTCATGAAACTATTCAGTTAACATGTTAAAAGTGTTACAACTCACATGCATACAATACCAAATCATAATCAGTGTTCAGTAACATTTATTTGTGATAATAATTTCATGTCAAGGTGTTTCTATAATTTATGTATGTACATTTTTCAATCCAGCAGTATAGTATTCATTAGTATTCTTTAAAAGTGGCAAGTAACATTTATTGGTAATGAAGGGTCATGTCAAAGTGTTTTTATAATTTATGCATGTATAATCTTCAAGTCAGCAATATAGTGTTCATCACCATTCATTAAACTAATCAGTCAACATTTAAAGTTGCAATTCACATGCATACAATATCAAAGTACATGAACAGTGTTTACTAACTTTATTTATGACTGAGGTTTCATGTCAAATGTTCATTTATAAGTTATACATGTACAGTTTCAATTCAGCAGCATAGTGTTCATTAGTATTTAGTAAACTTCAGCATGTAACATTGATTTGTAAGTGAGGTGATGTTAGATTAAGGCAAGTTATTTGAACGTGTTATCAGTGTTATAAGGTATCAGACTAACAGTTATCAGTGTTATCAGAGGTAAAGTGTCAACAAGGTGTCCCCTGATAGACAAGCAGTAATTCAACTTATTAACAAACATTATTAAACATCAGACATTATTTACATTCAGTACTTCTTCGGGGGCAGTACAGAAGGTGATTTAAATCATTAAAACAATTAGTGTAGAAATACTAAAAACACTGTGGTCAAAATGTCGAAGGCAGAAAGACTAGCTAGGAAAAATCTTGTTGATAGGCGAAACGTAGCACTTCAGATTTTCAAAAGTAAATGCACGTGGTTGCATAACTTTACCATCATAGATGAAAACTCACATTACAAGTTAATCAATCTATTAACTAATCTCAAAGAATCGTGGAACGAACTCAAAGTGGCTCAAGAATCTCTTGTTAGTGATGATGAACTTACCATAGAACAGTTTCTACAACTAGAAAATGAACATATTGACCTTATAACAGAAGTTGAACTACGCATAAAAAACTCACCATTCGATAGGCAGACATCAAACACTCCACCCCCACTGTGCCAACTAATTCAAGCATGCTTCCACTCAATGAAGTTCATTTAGGATTACGACTTCCAGCATTGCAAGCACCAACTTTCAACGGTGAATTTTCACAGTGGACAAAATTTAGAGATATATTCAATAAACTAATCCATGAAAATGTACATTTGACCAATGTAGAAAATTTCATTACTTGGAAAATGCTCTCACAGGCGAAGCTCAATCAATCATTAGCAATCTAACCAACACTTCAGAAAATTACCAAGTAGCATGGCAACTAGTGAATGAAAGATACAACAATCCTCGTAGATTAGCCTCTTCGTACATAGCTAATTTTGAATGTCCTCCAGCAATTAATTTAAAGGAACCCCATTCAATTCAGAGATTCTCAGATCATTACATGGCCAATTACAAGGCATTGCAAGCATTAACGTTACAAGTACCGGCAATCGAACTTATGGTCATCCACCGTATGTTAGCTCATTGCCCACCAGAAATAGCTAGAGAATGGGAGAAACAGGTAGCAACTAACGCCAATCCAGCAATTCAGGACATGCATAACTTTCTTGAAAGATTGTTCCGAATCGAAGAAAATTCCTTATCAAACCCGGGAATCATCCAACGACATCCAACAGTGGGTCAGGAACCAAGATTACCGGCGAACTTTCAAAATTCGCAAAATGCCCATATTGCAAGGAATCACATTCAATTTTTCAATGTCAATCATTTAAATTACTAAATCCAGTGGACAGGCTAGCGCACATGAAAAAGAATCGACTTTGCTACAATTGCCTAAGAGCTAATATTGTAAATCATACCTGCAGTACAGCGAAATGCAAAACGTGTAACAAAAATCATCACACTTTGTTGCATGACTCATTTATAAAGAATTCTATCTTTCTTAACGTAGCAAAAACGTGCTACTGTACATCCAACAATCCAGACTCAGAGAAATTACCAGTCTCTCCTTCAGAAGGTTCAATGTCTTTAGGAGGAACAATTAGTCAAAATCATCAGCAACCACAACAAATCATGGCATGTCAAGCAGGATCATCAATCAAACCAACAATATTGCCAACTGTTAGGTTGCTTGTTTTAGATCAAAACAATGAGGCTCACGAGGTGTGCGCTTTGTTAGATAGCGGAAGCATTGTAATTTGATAACGCAACAATTAGCCAACCAGCTCAAGCTAGCAACAAAACCAACAAAGCTTACTATCCAAACGATTACAGACAATGAAACTGAAGCATCATCCATAGTTAACGCAAAAATTCGATCAAAATTCTCATCATGGTCCTCAGAAAATACATATGTTGTAGTCAACAAGATCGCAAAACAGCTACCTTCAACCAACATCAACATTTCAAGATGGATAATACCCGAAAACATACTGATTGCAAATCCAACGTTTCACAAACCAAACAATGTAGATATGTTGTTAGGAGCAGACATCACGGCACATGTCTTCATTCCCGGCAAGTGGACGCATCCCAAGCTACCATCATTAATCAACACAGTATTCGGCTGGACGTTCATGGGAAGCTATCAAACCAGAAGAACAACAAAAGGGAACCATTAATTTCCAACTTTAGTGATTCACAACAGTAAAAGATGAATTACGCGGTTCTGGGAATTGGAAGAACTATCATCTGAGCCATGCATTCTCCGGAAGAATTTTCTGCGAAGAACATTTCAAAAGCTACCACAAGCAGAGATGAAACGGGCAGATACATCGTTTCACTTCCAATCAAGCCAACAGCTCCAGAATATGGTTGATTCGCGAAACAAGCTTTACAAACGATACGAGCATTAGAGAGAAAATTTGAGCACAATGCTCAAGTTCGCAACAATGTACAAAGATTTCATGAATGAATATAAAGAGCTTGGACACATGCAGCCAGCTCCTCCAATCAACACAAATGAACGGAATTTCTTCTTACCTCATCACGGAGTCATAAAGGAACAATCAAGCAGCACAAAATTGAGAACTGTCTTCGATGCCTCCGCAAAAACGTCAAATAAGGTTAGCCTCAATGACATCTTGGCAGTAGGACCAGTGGTACAACCAGACCTATTAAATATTCTGCTGAACTTTCGAGTGTGGCCGGTTGGATATTCCGCGGACATCATCAAAATGTATCGACAAATAATAATGAATCCATCTGATAGAAATCTTCTGAGAATATTTTGGAGACCGAATCCTCAAACTGCAATTCAAGAATTTCAATTATCCACGGTGACATATGGTACCGCATGTGCACCATACCAAGCAACTAAAACATTAAATCAATTAGCCGACGATGAAGCAGCTGACAATCCAATCATTCATGAAAAAATCCAAAACTGTTTCTACGTAGATAACATACTCACAGGAGCCAACTCACCTGAGGAAGCAATTGAACATTATCAAGAATTAACCAAAGTTCTAGACAAAGGTGGTTTTCATTTGCACAAATGGCTATCAAATTCTCAACAATTGATGGATATCATTCCAAACGAAAGTAAAGAAGTTCAAACGTCAACAATTCTCACAGAAGGTGTAAGTACATTGGGATTAACGTGGAACATCGCTGATGACGAAATTGCATTTAGTTGCAGCAACCAACAAATCTCAAATTCCTCACCAGTTCACAAAACGAATGGTACTTTCCTGCATTGCAAAATGTTATGATCCTATTGGTCTTGCAGCACCAGTAATCATTCAAGCAAAAATGTTATTGCAAAAAATATGGAAAACGAAGATTGAATGGGACGACTTATTAACGCCAGAATTACTCATCGAATGGAAACATATATTCAATGATCTACAAAACATGAATCAACTAACAGCTCCAAGAAGTGTACGAAAGGATCAAGACACAACAGAAATTCAAATCCATGGATTGCAGACGCCAGTTTATCAGCATACGGAGCTTGTTTGTACGTACGAACAACCACTGAGAAGGGAAAGGTACAATGCAATCTGCTCGTCGCCAAATCAAGAGTCACTCCAGTACGAGAACGAGCAATATCACATTTGGAATTGTGCGCAGCACTACTATTAGCGCGACTAGTCAAAAAGGTAGTGCCAAGATTACCAATAGTCGTCAATCGAATACATCTTTATTCAGACTCTACTACAGTTTGTGCATGGATAAAGTCACCTCATAAAAAACGAATACCGTTTGTGACCATAAGAACGTCAGAAATTCAAGAACTCACCAATCATTGTAAGTGGCATCACATCACATCTAATCATAATCCAGCTGATCTCATTTCACGAGGAACTCAACTATCTCAACTAAGAGACAACCAACTGTGGTGGCAAGGACCGTCCTTTCTTTTGCAGAATTCTCACCCAAAGATCATCACTACGCTTCTAATAGCAAATCTTACTGTCTGCACCCATGATTCGGGGCAGCAGGACTTCTTAATCAGGGAAACATCGAATCAATTACTGCAACTGATTGAAAATTGCTCAAGCTACAACAAGGTTCTAAGAAGCATCGCACTGTGTACGCTTCATTCACAACTTAAGGTACCCAAAGGCTCGCATCAATCCACCCATATTGCCGGCACAATTGCAAGAAGCGGAAGAAATTATCTGTAAGATAGTTCAAAATTCAAATTTACAAACAAGAATTGACAGCACTAAAGGCTAACAACGCCCATCCATCATCAAAGTAAAATCAAGTCATTAGCTCCAGAACTACATACTGATGGATTATTAAGAGTAGGAGGAAGACTAGACAACACCTATCTTCCATTCAATACCAAACATCAAATCATTCTCCCATCAACTCACCGACTATCAAAATTATTGATTCGACAAGTGCATCTACAACTACTTCATGCAGGAACGCAATCAATTATGTCACAGATTCGTCAAAAATTTTGGATCCCATCTCTTAGACGCACTACAAAAGGTGTCATCAGATCATGCATACCATGTTTCAAACAATCTAAACTGAAACCACAACAATTAATGGGCCAGCTTCCAGCTCCAAGAGTAACTGTTTCACCAGCCTTCTCGCATTGTGGAATAGGACTACGCAGGTCCAATTACTACTAGATTGGAACACCCAGATCGAGAAAATTTACCAAAAGTTACATTGCTGTTTTCATTTGTCTAGCAACAAAGGGAGTACATCTAGAAGTAGTATCGGATCTAACTTCAGAAGCATTCTTAGCTGCATTCTTTCGAATGACAAATCGACGAGGCATTCCGTCTCACATGTATTCTGACAATGCAACGACATTCAAGGGAGCGTCAAAGCAATTAAAAGAGCTACTGTGCTTCCTGGAAAACAAAATAATACAACATCAAATACAAGACGCCACTGCGCATTTAAAGGTCACGTGGAACTTCATTCCCCCACGCAGTCCTCATTTTGGAGGAATATGGGAAGCAGCAGTCAAAAGTTTCAAAAGAATATTCATACCTACAGTGGGTAATCGAATTCTTAATTACGAGGAACTAACTTCATTAGCATGTGGAATAGAAGCAATACTAAATTCACGACCGTTGGTTCCACTAACTGAGGATCATCAAGATTTCAATTATTTATCACCAGCCATCCTATTAAATCAAAGGCCATCTCTACTTGTATCATCAAAAGATTCAGAAATCAAATTAGACCACATTTCAAGATGGAAGAAAATACAAACTTAAACACAATATTTTGGAAACAGTGGTCCCAAGATTACATCTTAACCTTACAAAGGAGGAATAAGTGGCATTCATCTCATCCCAATCTCACGGAAGACACAATAGTACTCCTTAAAGAAGACAATTTACCACCAGCAACATGGAAGTTAGGAAGAATAAGCAAAACGTACCCAGGAAGAGACGGAAAAGTAAGAGTAGTCGACGTCACTACAACATCAGGAATCTACAAGCGCAGCATTAGCAACATTTGTCCTTTACCACAAGAAACCCAAGACAGCCATTTGTAACACGCGATTCGTAACAATAATCGATTTTTCAGCGCTACGCACTGACGGGGGCAGCATGTTACAAATCGCGCTGAGAAACTCAAAGCGGCAACACCGAACCAACGCCACGCCGAGCCGACACCGCTCCGGCAACAGCGTGCAGGAGGGTGGCGTAAAAATCCGTTACTGTGTTCGCAGGCAGTGTTTGGCAGGCAACCGCCGAGGCCACATGTTTCAAGCGAGCCCGTGCGCTCACAATTTACGTAAACCATTGTTCTCATCGGTATTTTGTACAAACGTGTCATAGTCAGTCAAACGTGTCAAACTTCAACTACAGTAAATGTTCAATCATATCCAAATTGTGTTGTGACCACATACTAAGTACTGTGCGTGTGCATCAACTTCAAAACGAAGCAGAACGGAAAGAACAACTGAAAACTTCTCATCTTGAAATCAAGAATCACGATTGTATGTTAATTTTAAGTATCATAACATGTTGTACATCAAAGAAAAGTAAGTGTTATTTTTGTAATTTATATGTTCATTTGCCATTCAGATTCATGTAGTAAAGTCAATTTAAACTGCAAATATCACTTATTTAGTTATTACCATTCACTTCCTCATTTCTTTACAAAGTCATTATGTTTTTATCTGAAAACTCACTGTATCAGAACTACCAGAGATGAAACCCAGTAACCAAATTCAATTCCTATCATTGGTCACATGGCCACAATTGCAATTTAAGCAAAACAAACATCATTAATCCTACTATTCAAATAAGAGTATTATTGTTCCAAAACAAATGCATTTTAGATAAAAACAACTTTGATCTACGAAAATCTACTATACCGTTTAGTTGAATCTATTACGTGATGAACTAAACATTTCTCTCTGTGTGTAAACTGTTTTAAAAGTATTTTCATGTGTTGAAAATGTCTTTTATACTTCATTTTTTTCATGTCTAGTTTTGATCAAGTATGTTCTTACAATGGACTTAGCAATGAATATTAGTGGCTGTTAATGTTAAACTCCCGTTCAAAAATTCCCAACACCCAATGGCCTTGTATATCACCTCCAAAAGGGAACTGGTAATAATGCAATTGTATTTTCTGTGCATTCGCAACAAAAGTGCATTTTTTGCCCATCCTTCCGTGCATGCCAAAAACGCGAAATTTCGTCGATCGACGAAAATTGTCAATTATGGACGGAATTTCGAAAAAATTAGAGTCGTTTTTGAGAAAATCTTGTTTTAGTATTTTCTTAATTGCACATATTGCGCGCAATGTTGCGCGAAAACTACCAAAATTTTCAAAAAATGTACATGAACTTAAAGAAAGAACTCACTATGGACAACAAATTTAATTTGAAGAAAATATCTCTATCCTTAATTTTGTAGCTTTCGGAAGAAGCCGCCAAAAATTCAAACTTTTGCAATTTTCGAAAATCCACAGTTAACCGCGAAATGCCACCTTAACTATTATTTTGCTCTATCCTCTCAAAAAATTTGAAGGAAAAATTTGGAGCCGTTTTTGAGAAAATTTTGAAAATGTCCGGAAGCTTCATGTAAAGAACCCCCAAATTTTACAAAATCTTTTTCAAAATCTGAAAGCTTCGACTCGAGCCAGATTGACATAAGTTTCTTCAATTTGAAACAAATCTTCTTTATGGTTTGGGCGCTAGTAGGGTTCACAGAAGGACGGACAGACGGACGGACGGACGGACGGACGGACGCACGCACGGACGTACAGACGGACGTTTAGCTTCCAAAGGGTTTTTCGGTATTAAGGACTTAAAAAACAAGGATTCTGGCAACACCACGTGTTAGGGTATTTGTTTTTTCTTAATTTAGCAACGGGATTTATCCACTTTTTACTTTCCCGTATACGTACGAATACACGGAGTGATGTACGTAGTATAGGGAAAGTTATGCAATGCTGCGCAAAAAAATGGCGAATTTTCGGCGGAAAAAATTCGTTGCCGGTCCCTGATAACGAAAAAGTGGATGAAATCAATTGCTAAATTAAGAAAAAATCCCCTACCACGTGGTGTTGAAAACCAAAACCAATGCATTAAATTGTTTTTAATAAGGTGCTGTTGCCATTTGAATGCTCTGTTAAAAATTGTGTCGCTTCATAGCATGCAAAGTAAAAAGTGACAATCGTAGTCATGCCTTTAAAATGTTATTGATTGGTATTATTAATTGTTTTTGCCATATAAGAGTGCAGACTTAATTTGTTAATTTAATAAGGCACACAAATGCTTTGTAATGTGTTTTAATTAGCGATAATAAAATGTATTTTGAAAAGAAGAGTCATAATTTATAAACGAGCTAACAGAAGAGATGCAAATTCCAGCTAGTCGATTAGTCCACTGCAAATTGAAAAAGACTGGCTGGGTTTTCTACACGTGGTGTAGCCAAACACCCTCTTTTGTCAGTCCTTGTTATCGAAAAACCAATTGAAAGGAAAACGTCCCTCTGTCTGTCCGTCCGTCTGTCCGTTTGTCCGTCTGTGAACACTGCTAGCGCCTAAACCATACGTACGATTTCTTCCAAAATGGACATTCCCCGTCAATCTGGTTTTGAAAAAGATTCTGTAAAATTTGGGGGTACTTTACATGAAGTCCCCCTGACATTTTCAAAATTTCCTCAAAAACGGCTCCAAATTTTTTCTTTAAATTTCTTGTAAGAATAGAGTAAAATACACTTATGAAAATGGTGTAGGTCCGATTTTCACGGATAACTCTGAATTTTTGAAAATTGCAAAAGTTTAAATTTTTTTCGGCGTCTTTCTGGAACTACAAAATTAAAGAGAGAAATTTTTTCTTCAAATACATTTTTTCTTCATAGTGAGTTCTTTCTTTAGGGTCATGTACATATTTTTGAAAATTTTAGTAGTTTTCGCGCAATATTGCGTGCAATATGTGCAATTTTAAAAAATTACAAAAACAAGATTTTCTCAAAAACGGCTCCATTTGGTAGGGATAGTGGTAAATATACTATATCAGATGACATAAAAGCCATATTGCTTTATAAGTTGTTTTTTTCAAAAATTACAAAATAGTAAATTTTTTCACATGTTTCTCACGTCGTTAATATTTACATTAGCGGCGATTTTTTCACATTATTATATTTACAAGTGCATGTGCTTTAAAGAATGTCAGGTAAAGTTTCTCGAAAACACAACCGTTTTCTGTGAAAAGTAGCTCAAAATTTCGCATTTTCAGAAATGCTCAAACGCCATTTTCTCAAATAAGGCTGCAAATTATTTCTTCAAACTTTTCTAATGGATAGTGCTAATTACACACTTTAGTATGGCGTAAAGTTTATTTTGAGTTATTTTTTGTTTTTTCAAAAATTACATAATTTTAATTTTTTTGAAAGATCTCTCACATCTTTAATATGCACATTACCAGCAATTTGTCAAGATTATTATATTTTTGAGTGTACGTGCTTGAAATAACTTCAAATAAAGTATTTTGAAAACTCAAACATTTTCTGTGAAAATGAGCTTCAAGTTTCGCATTTTTAGTAGTGCTAAAACCCCATTTTCTTTAAAACGGCACATATTTTTTAAAAGAAAATTGCCATTTAGGACTACATTTTTGTGTTTTTTAATATTCTAAAATTAATATTTCGTTCTACGAATAGGAAACGAAAAAATTAAGAAAATGACAAAAAATGTACTTTTGGTGGTGACAGATAGCAGCTTGTAAGAAAGAGTATGTGGCATTCGGAATAGCTTGGGAAGACCCAAGGAAATAGAAAACTAATACGGGAAAGTCTGTGCCATTCTGTAGCACCACTAGTTTAAAATTCATTTCAGCGCCCGTTTCTCATCGAAATGTGGTAAATAATGGAATTTTTCAACTCTATATTAAAGTTTGAATTCGTCTTTTACTTCCTGAATAGAAAAAGCTTGCATAATTTTGCAGAAAAGTGCATTTTCTGTCCATTCTTTCGTGGATATCAAAATCGCAAAATTTCGTCGTCGAGCGACGAAAATTGTCGATTTTTGACGGAATTTCGAATCCGCTGAAAATCAATATTCCAGCCCGGAATCGCAATGCGAGTTCACTGGTGAAATCCGTTTTTCAAACAGATCCACTATGGGATGAAAGTACGCTGTCCTTGTCCAAAAGTCGTAACTCGGTTATCTGAAGAGCAAATCTTCTGAAATTTGCATATGCATACAGACATAAAGATGATAATACATTTACTATATTACCTGTTTCATAATTTCGAAATGGCGGCTCACGTATACATACTGTCTTGAGGTGGGAAATGATAGGACTTAAAAATTCGCATGAAAGCTTTTATTATTGAATTATTCATCTGTATTTTCATTTAATAAGATTTCATATTGTTGTGTAAGAAATAGACACAATTCATGTTACTAAAATTAAGTAATGTTCACTCTAATCAATAGAAAGAATCTATTCCATAGCATCCTCATCCGAAACTTCAGCATCAGATATTTCCTCAGTTGCTTCATAAGAACTTGATTCTGGTGCAGTACAAATGAGTATGTTTATTACTTCAAGCGGAAGTTCCTTTCTCTTATTATTTTGAACTGTTTTCTAGAGTCTGATAGTCGAAATTATGGGATCCGATGTTTCCAAAGCTCTATTGAAGATATTTGTTAAATTATGGATTCTGCTATCTTTCCTTGCGTGAGTCTCTCTGTCCTTTTTTGTACAATCTATTTCTGGAGTCTCAAGCTTCTTCTTCCAGTCATCCAAGTGGCAGAATACTACGCTGAAGTATGTGTTTCCCATGAACAATAACTTTATGAATATATGAACACACAGGCATAGGGAACCAATCATAGAGTTTTCTATATACATCAGCAGTCTCCGTACAATACTTGCCAAATTATTCAGGGTCAATGCTGTATTGACCCTGAATTCAGGGTCAATGCTATATGACATGGCTTAGGCAGGATAATCCTAAATCTCTTAATTAGGCCTTCATTTACCCCAGTAATTCTTGAAAAAACTGCAGGTTCTGAGAAGGCGCGTCGTGCAGTATTTTCATTAGACTGGCCGCAACCATTTTCTTTCACCTTATCCTCATGAAGATGCATTTTTTCCCAAAATAACTTTTGAATTAACTTTTCACGTCACAGCAACAAACTTTTATTTACATTACCTCTGACCTGCCATTCTTTTAATTCCACTCTATACGCTATGTGCAGAACACATTAAACTAGTGGTGCTGCAACAGCACTTACTTTCCCGTATTAGAGGAAACAGCTAAGTAGTACTGTAATATTGCACTTTATGCGCTACTAACATCTTCGCTTGGAACTCACTATTTCCATTGCAGTGTTGTCAGAACTATGTGAATTCTACAACTTCACAAAAATAGAATGCAAAAGTTTTGTAACCCTGGATTGGAAAAAGAAGCCTGATACCCTGGAAATATAGAAATGCCTTCCATTGGGCCATGATTAGGGAAGAGTATTTTAAAACCATGCAACAAATTCTCTACTCACTACAAATGGTACAGCATTTGTTGCAAAACTAAATATTTGCCTGCAAATATCAGCATAAATTAGACAATTATAACTCCTTTTCATACAGCTCCATTAGGTCACAACAATGGCACTAATTCACAGATATTCGCGAGCGCAAAGTGAATTCCATTGTTGCAGACCCTGCATTGTCGCTATTCTGAGAGCTATTAATTCTTTTTACTTATTTCAAATATTTCAAAATAAACAGTTTCTAAAATATTAATGTGTAAGTCTATAACAAAGTTCGAATGTAAGAAACGAAGAAAGAAATAATATACAAACTTGCACATTCTAATTTACGACGCATCCAGCTGTCCGAAGCGCAGTAAATTTACAGCGGCCTATTACGTTTGTCACAAAATTAAAGAAAAACTACTCGTATTTTGAAAAAAATTAAGCATGACCGTATTTATTTTATTTATTTGTCAAAAAAACAGAAACAGAATGGCACAGACTTTTCCGTATTAGTTTTCTATTTTCCAGGGTCTTCGCTAGCTATTCGGAATTGCCACATACTCTTTCTTGCTAGCTACCATCTATCATCGCCAAAAGTACATTGTGTCATTTTCTTAATTTTCGGTTTCCTATTGGTAGAACAGAAACATTAATTTTAGAATATTAAAGAACACAAAAACCTAGCCGTAAATGGCAACTTTCTTTTAAAAATTATGTGCCGTTTAAGAGACAATGGCGTTTTAGCACTACTAAAAATGCGAAATTTGAAGCTCATTTTCACAGAGAATTTTTGAGTTTTCAAATACTTTATTTGAAGTTATTTGAAGCACTTACACTCACAAATATAATCATCTTGACAAATTGTGGATAATGTGCATATTAAAGATGTGAGAGATCTTTAAAACAATTTACATTTATATAATTTTTGAAAAAAAACAAAAAAAAACCTCAAAATAAACTTCACGCTATACTAATGAGTGTAATTAGCACTATCCGTTACAAAGGTTTCAAGAAAAAATTGCAGCCATATACGAGAAAATGACGTTTGAGCATTTCTGAAAATGCCGAAATTTGAACTACTTTTCACAGAAAACGGTAGTGTTTTCGAGAAACTTTACTTGACATTATTTAAAGCATATATACTCGTAAATATAATAATGTAAAAAAATCACCGATAATGTAAATATTAACGACGTGAGAGACAAGTAAAAAATTTACATTTTGGTAATTTTTGAAACAACCAACCAATAGACCAAAATGGCTTTTATGTCATTGATAGAGTACATTCACCACTATCCCTACCAAAAGTTTAAAGAAAAAATTTGGAGCCGTTTTTGATAAAATCTTGTTTTTGTAATTTTTTAAAATTGCACATATTGCACGCAATATTGCACGAAAACTACCAAAATTGTGAAAATCATTTACATGACCTTTATTAAAGAACTCAATATGCAAAACAAATTTTATTTGAAGAAAAAATCTCTATCTTCAATTTTGTAGTTGGAGAAAGACGCCGAAAAAAATTCAAACTTTCACAATTTTCGAAAATTCAGAGCTGTACGTGAAAATCGGACCTATGCCATGTTAAAAGGTGTATTTGTTTCTATTCATACAAGAAATTTAAAGAAAAAATTTGGAGCCGTTTTTGAGAAAATGTTGAAAATCCCCGGGGGGCTTCATATAAAGTACCCCCAAATTTTAAAGAATATTTTTAAAAATCACAAAGCTTCGACTATAATCAGATCGACCGGGGAATATCAATTTTGAAGAAAATCGACCGAACGGTTTAGGCGCTAGCGTTGACCACAGACGGACAGACGGACGGAATGCCGTCAATCGATTTTTAAGTATAAAGAAGCAACAAATCATGGATTTTGACCACACCACGAGATAGAAGTTTTTTTTCTTAATGAACTTCTGATGCTGCTAAACATGAAGTGTGAGACACAAAAAATGTTAATAGAACCCGTGGAGAGACAAACCACTCCACGAACAATATCTAAAAAGAATGGACAAGGTGAAGATCAATGAAGATCAATCAATTATGTGTCTTACAAGGGGAAGAATGAAGCGAGAATTGGAAGCAGTTACAATAACTGCTCAAGATCAGGCGTTGAGAACACGACATTATGATAGAGCGGTTCTCAAAATTTCCCAAGTCTTGTCCAATCCTAGCAAAGACCGAATACTTGAAAAGACATAACAGGGTGTGTAGCTACCTCCACTGGCAAATCTGTACCGCCCTTGAAATTCCAAACACATGCCCCAAGTGGTATGAACACTCCCTAAAACCGGTGAGGTCTGTTGGATTGTGTACGATATTGTACGACCAACAAATTCAAACTGATCGCACGATAGCGGCAAACAAACCAGATATAGTTATCGTGGATTTGGGGAAAAAATCGCGTTTACTTGTCGGTGGTGCTGTACCTTGCGATCGAAACGTCATTACCAAGGAGGCGGAGAAACGTCTTAAATACAAGAGTTTGAAAAATCGATATCAGCCGAATGTAGGGCGTAAAAGCACAGGTCGTCCCGATAGTTATCGGAGCTCTGGGATTTATTCCTCAAAATTTGAGTAAGAACTTGTCTAAACTCCCAGGTAATACGAAAGACTGGGAAGTGCAAGAAATTGCTTTATTTGGAACAGAACCATAGGTAGCTGGTTGCAACCTGGAGTAGATTTTATATTCAGCCGAGTCATAACATCTTTAGTCGTGATGTAGTTGAACAATAATAATAATGATAATAATCATAACAATAAATCATAACACACTCGCCAATAAAGACATTAAATTAATAATTTGTGTATATTAGAGCTTATATTCAAAAAAATATGCATTTTAAATCAGTAAAATCTAGAGTAAGTAAATATTGTGCATTTTAAATAAAGATTACCTTATGAACCCATGGCAGTCCCATTTTTAAACTTGCACCATCAGTTTGGATATATACAAGGATTATTTTAGAATTTTTTCAATTTTTTTAAAGATGAGCATTTTGAAAAAAACTCAAAATCAAAATTTTAAATTCAAATTTGAAAAACTTTTTGAACGCAACCCCTATTGAGTTGTATATCATATAAAAGGCCATAAAGAAAGCTGCAAAATGACACCTGTTCCAGCTCCCTATCTTAATTTGGTGAGGTTCTACATCAATTTAAAAATTTTCGGGAACCCACTTTTGCAAAATTTTAGATGGCTGTATTTCAGAAACGGGTGGAAATATTTTGCTCAAAATTTGTCGTTTTCTTATTCTCCATTCGTACTACCTAAGTGTCAAATTTCATCTGAATCTGAGATGGTGATGTAAAATGACTGTGTTGATTTATTATGGAATGACCCTTGCATAACTTTGCAGCAAAGTGCATTTTCTGCCCATTCTCTCGTGCATGCCAAAAACGCAAACTTTCGTCGATCAACGATCCGTTCCGTTTTTCAAACAAATTTGTTATATCTCCACAAATTCGCGAAAAACTGAACCGGCCATTTTGTTCATTTTTTTAAAAATTAGTTTGAGGGCTCATTTCTCGTCAAATTGCGGTAAATTATGGAATTTTTCAAATCTATATTAAAGTCCGAAATTGTATTTTACTTGCAGAATAGAAATAGTTTCCATAATTTTGCAGAAAAGTGCATTTTCTGCCCATTCTTTCGTGCATGTCAAAAACGTGAAATTTCTTCGATCGATGAAAATTGTCGATTTTGGGCGGAATTCCAGATCGATTAAAAAGGTTTTTGTCCATAAGTTTTGTTTCCTTGATAAGAGAACGTTAGAAAGAAATCACTTCGTAACAGTAATGTTAAGTAGGCCTTACCGCTTAATAGAGGTTCTTTTCGTGTTTGGTTCGTTTGATAAAAGAACTTATGAAAATTTAGCCGCGAATTTGGTAACTAAATTTTAATGACCGCTGAATAAAAAGTTTCTTTTCATACATTTTTCTTGATAAGAGAACTTTAAAACAAAATAACTTTGTATTAATTATGTTAAATAATGTGATCGCTTAACAAAGGTTTTTCTATTCGTGTTTTGTTCTTTGATAAAAGAACTTATTATCAAATTTAGCCGAAACTTTGTTAGCTAAAATATAATGACCGCTAATAAAGGTTTATGTTCATAGGTTTTGTTTTCTTGATAAGAAAACTTTAGAACAAAATACCTTTGTATTAGTTATGTTAAATAGGGTAACCACTTAATAGAGGGTTTTCCTTTTCGTGTTTTGTTCCTTTGACTAAAGAACTTATTATGAAACTTTAGCAGAGAATTTGTTAGCTGAAATATAAAGACCGCTTAATAAAGGTTTTTGTACATAATTTTTTTTCTTGATAAGAGAACTTTAAAACAAAATAGATTTGTATTTATTATCTTAAATAAGGTGACCGCTTTAATGAGGTTCTTCTTTTTGTGTTTTCTTCCTTTGATAAAATACTTATTATTAATATTGAGCCGAGATTTTGTTAGCTGATATATAATAACTGCTTAATAAAGGTTTTGTTCATAAGTTTTGTTATCTTGGTAAGAAACTTTAGAACATAAAAACTTTGTTTCAGATATTTTAAATACGGGGGTAGCTTAATACAGGTTTTTCTCTTCGTTTGTTGTTACTTTGACAAAAGAACTTATGAAATTTAGCCGAGAATTAATTACCTGAAATATAATGACAGCTTCATTAGGGTTTTTGTTCATTATTTTTGTTTTCCTGATAAGAGAACGTTAGAACAAAATATCTTTGTATTATGTATGGTAATAGTCAGACTGCTTAATGTAAGTTTTTCTTTTTGTGTGTTGTTACTTTGATGAAAGGACATATTATTAAACTTTAGCCAAGTATTTTTTGGCTGAAATATAATGACCGCTTAATAAAGGTTTTTGTACATAAGTTTTTTTTCTTGATAAGAGAACGTTAGAACAAAATACATTTGTATTAGTTATGTTTAATAGGGTGACCGCCTAATTTAAGTATTTCTTTTCGTGTTTTGTCCTTTGATAAAAGAACTTATGAGAATTTAGCCGAGAATTTGTTAGCTGAAATCTAATGACCACTTAATGAAGGTTTTTGTTCATAAGTTTTGTTTTCTTAATAAGAGAACTTTAAAGCAAAATACCTTTGTATAAGTAATATTAAATACGGCTACCGCGTATTAAAACTTTTCCTTTAAGTGTTTTTTTTGATAAAAGGACTTATTATGAAAATTTAGCCGAGAATTCGTCAGCTGAAATATAATGACCTCTTAATAAAGTCTTTTTTCATCAGTTTTGTTTTCTTAATAAGAGAACTTTGAAACAAAATAACTCTATTAATTATGTTACATAAGGTGGCTGCTTAAATGAGGTTTTTCTTTTAGTGTTTTGTTCCTACGATAAAAGAACTTACTATGAAACTTTAGCAGAGTATTTTTTAGCTGAAGAATAATGACCCGCTTAATAAACTTTTTGTTCATAAGTTTTTTTCTTGATACAAGAACGTTAATCAAATAAACTTTTTATTAGTTATTTTAAGTAGGGTGACCGCTTATTAGAGGTTTTTGTTTTCGTGTTTTGTTCCTTTGATAAAAGTACTTATTATGAAACTTTAGGCGAGTATTTGTTTGCTGAATTATAATGACCGCTTAATAAAGGTTTTTGTTCATATGTTTCGTGTTTTCGAGGAAAAAACGATAAAACAAATAAACATGGTGTTAGTTATTTTAAATAATGTGACCGCTTAATAGAGGTTTTTCTTTTCGTCTGTTATTACTTTGATTAAAGGACTTATTATGAAACTTTACCTGAGTATTTGTTAGTTCAAATATAATGACCGCTCAATAAAGGTTTTTGTTAAAAATTTAGTTTTCTTGAAAAAAAAAATTAAACAAAAAATATATATTAGTTATTTTAAATAGGGTGACCGCTTAATGAGGTTTTCTTTCCGTGTGTTGTTACTTCGATAAAGAGGCTTTTTAAGAAACTTTATCCGAGATTTTGTTAGCTGAAATTTAATGTCAGCTTGATAAATGTTTTTGTTCATAATTTTTTTTCGATAAAAAAAACGTTAAAACAAATAAACACGGTTTTATTATTTGAAATATTCACGTGACCGCTTGATAGAGGTTTTTCTTTTGGTGTTTTGTTCCTTTGATAAAAGGACTTATTATGAACTTTAGCCGAGTATTTGTTTGCTGAATTATAATGACCGCTTAATAAAGGTTTTTGTTCATATGTTTTGTTATCTCGAGGAAAAATCGAGAAAACAAATAAACATGGTTTTAGTTTTTTTAAAATAGTGTGTCCGCTTAATAGTGGTTTTTCTTTTCGTGTGTTTACTACTTTGATTAAAGGACTTATTACGAAACTTTACCTGAGTATTTGTTAGTTCAAATATAATGACCGCTTAATAAAGGTTTTTGTTCATATGTTTCATGTTTTCGAGGAAGAAACGATAAAACAAATAAACATGGTGTTAGTTATTTTAAATAATGTGACCGCATAATAGAGGTTTTTCTTTTCGTGTGTTACTACTTTGATTAAAGGAACTTATTACTAAACTTTACCTGAGTATTTGTTAGTTCAAATATAATGACCGCTTAATAAAGGTTTTTGTTCAAAATTTTCTTTTCTTGAAAAAAGAACTTAAACAAAAAAATTTGTATTGGTTATTTTAAATAGGGTGACCGCTTAACGATGTTTTTCTTTCCGTGTGTTGTTACTTCGATAAAAAGACTTATTAAGAAACTTTATCCGAGATTTTGTTAGCTGAAACTTAATGACAACTTAATAAATGTTTTGTTTATATTTTTTTCGATGAAAAAATGTTAAAACAAATAAACACGGTTTTACTTATTTGAAATATTCTCGTGACCGCTTGTAAGGTATTTTTCTTTTTGTGTTTGTTCCTTTGATAAAAGGACTTATGATGAAACTTTAGCCGAGTATTTGTTTGCTGAATTATAATGACCGCTTAATAAAGGTTTTTGTTCATATGTTTTGTTTTCTCGAGGAAAAAACGATAAAACGAATAAACATGGTTTTACTTATTTTAAATTAATGTGACTGCTTAATAGAGGTTCTTCTTTTCGTGTGTTATTACTTTGATAAAATGACTTATTACGAAACTTTACCTGAGTATTTGTTAGTTCAAATATAATGACCCTCTTAATTATGGTTTTTGTTCAAAATTTAGTTTTTCTTGAAAAAAACCTTAAACAAAAAAAATTGTATTGGTTATTTTAAATAGGGTAACCGCTTAATGAGGTTTTTCTTTTCCGTGTGTTGTTATTTCGATAAAAAGACTTATTAAGAAACTTTATCCGAGATTTTGTTAGCTGAAACTTAATGACTGCTTAATAATGTTTTTGTTCATAATTTTTTTCTATAAAAACGTTAAAACAAATAAACACGGTTTTATCATTTGAAATATTCACGTGACTGCTTGATAGAGGTTTTTCTTGTGGTGTTTTGTTCCTTTGATAAAGGTCTTATTATGAAACTTTAGCCGAGTATTTGTTTGCCGAATTATAATGACCGCTTAATAAAGGTTTTTGTTCATATGTTTCGTGTTTTCGAGGAAAAAAACGATAAAACAAATAAAACATGGTGTTAGTTATTTTAAATAATGTGACCGCTTAATAGAGGTTTTCCTTTTGTGTGTTATTACTTTTGACTAAAGGACTTATTACGAAACGTTACCTGAGTATTTGTTAGTTCAAATATAATGACCGCTTAATAAAGGTTTTTTTTCAAAATTTTCTTTTCTTGAAAAAAAGAACTTAAACAAAAAAATTTGTATTGGTTATTTTAAATAGGGTGACCGCTTAACGATGTTTTTCTTTCCGTGTGTTGTTACTTCGATAAAAAGACTTATTAAGAAACTTTATCCGAGATTTTGTTAGCTGAAACTTAATGACAACTTAATAAATGTTTTTGTTTATAATTTTTTTTCGATGAAAAAATGTTAAAACAAATAAACACGGTTTTACTTATTTGAAATATTCTCGTGACCGCTTGTAAGGGTATTTTTCTTTTTGTGTTTTGTTCCTTTGATAAAAGGACTTATTATGAAACTTTAGCCGAGTATTGGTTTGCTGAATTATAATGACCGCTTAATAAAGGTTTTTGTTCATATGTTTTGTTTTCTTCGAGGAAAAAACGATAAAACAAATAAACATGGTTTTAGTTATTTTAAATAGTGTGTCCGCTTAATAGTAGGTTTTTCTTTTCGTGTGTTGTTACTGAGATAAAATGACTTATTAAGAAACCGGAGCTGAGAATTTGTTACCGAAAAAATAATGACCACTATATTAGGGTTTTTGTTCATAATTTTGGTTTTCATGATGAGAAAACGTTAAAACAAAGAACGTTTGTATTAGTAATGTTAAAAAAGGGTGACCGCTAGGTCGAGGTTTTCCTTTTCGATTTTTTGTTCCCTTTGACTTATTATGAAAATTTTGCCGAGAATTTATTAGCTGAAATTTAAATTAATCGCTTATTAAATGTTTTTTGTTGTAAGTTTTGTTTCCTTTATGAAAAAAACGTTATAGTAATAAACATGGGATTAGTTATTTTAAAGAGTGTGACCTCTTAATAGAGATTGTTCTTTTGGTGTTGAAAAGTATACTGTGGTGTAAATACTTTGTTATCTACATTGTTTTCTTCATTAAAAACCTTCAATCAATAAAAATTGGTATTGGTGTTTTTAGAAAGTGTGACCGCTCAATTAAAGTTTTTCTTTTCTGTATTGTGTTTTGATAAAAGGACTTATTATGAAACCTTAGGCCGAGTATTTGTTTAGCTGAATTATAATGACCGCTTAATTAGGTGTTTGTTCATATGTTTTCGTTTTTGATAGAGAACGTTAGAACAATATTCTGTGAGGTATTTCTGACTGGAGCACCAAACGGGAGATTGCGGAGTCACCAAGAAACGTCCTAAGCAATCGAACTTTTGAGTGAACATTTCAGGCACGGTCCATCTAATGAGAGGAGAGGATCCCTAATCAGAGGTGATCACACAACTGAGGATCCCCTAATCAGGAGGTGACTTCAAACATAAACAGTTTCCATTTATTGATTAATAATTATGCTCAAGCATGTACACACATCGAAGTCTACTTCTGAAAATACAAAATACATAGTCACAATTTTGACACCGTGAAATAGTAATTGCCCCCAAGCAACAAACATCGGAAAGCAATGATACAGAATTACATCTAATTTCAGAACAAATTATAAAACAGCGAAATTACACTGATTAAAGATCGAAAAATTGAAATTAACAATCTAGGAAAAAAGAATGTTTAACAGAAATTAGTTTGCGAGGCGCAAGTCGTGACACTACCTAAAATTAGGGTAGAGGCTTGCGTCGCAATGAAAATACAAATTTGTCAAGGTAGGCCACCCGCTAAGTAACCTTCTTTAAGTATACGTAAACAATTGAGTGATTAACTGCACGGTACCAACATTTCATAAATCTCAAAAAAACCCACTTGGGGAAAAAACTTTACATTATAGAAACATAATGTTTCACTATAACATCAACAATCTAAGGAAAATCAAATAACATTAAAATTAACAATTTTCAGTATTTTGAAAGATCATTGCAAAGTGGTTCTCTCTCTCATATGAACATTATCAATCATTACATTGTCGAATCATTATGTACGTCTCGGCAATAATATTTGGTGTTGCTAGTCTAGTATTGCCTCTCGTGGCAATATTCAACCAATTGAACTTGCAGGTGTCACTGCGGATCGCAGTGCACGCTCTCCCTGCGAAGACACAGAACAAGAACAAGACAACCTGACCTGGCTCAACAGAACCCTTGTGTCTGCCACGGAGCCCTTTATGGACAGACTTGCTTCACACGACCACTGCAACAACAGTACGGGCCGCGCAAGCTGCCACTTTAATCTGTAACCAGTTACAGATTTACTTTACATGGATGATCCCAATGATTTAGACCTACTGGACGATTCGAAATGCAGCGAGACGGCGACCATCACTTTGCGCCGAACTGGCGACTTCACAAGTTGCGTATACAACGACACGACTTCCTTTACATACATTCACCCACCAGGTTAGGACGGCCAGGCTGGCAACATACAGAAAAACAATTAGACATAGCAACACACAGAAGCAATCACAGAAGTAATACATTGCCAATACACCAATAAACATTAAGTCCAACTCGGACACATTGAGAGAGACTAGAGACAATTACCTTTAAAACTAAATGATCCGCAGGCCGGGCTAACTTGCAAAGACAATTTCAAATTTACATGACCAAACTGCACAGAGTTACATCTTTACAAGTAGCATGAGCGGTCGGCCCCTTTTTATGCACATTTTCACACATTAGTAGGCTTCCGCGTGCACTAATTCAAGCAGCGGAGTCGTACCAGTACACAGAGAGTAGA
>JAHLJT010007168.1:0-11429 GCA_031308135.1 Acheta domesticus
GTGTAATGTGTGCGAGAGGAAACTGAAGTGGTTTGGGTAGGGAAAGTGCGGAGAAGTTTGTCTCGATTTCATCCACATGAAGTTGAGGGCGGCGTTGAAAATTCTTATCTTGTCTAATGTGCAATGTTTAATATCTGAATATATGATTGTCTTATAAAACTCTTGCTTTACGGTTCTTTTTTAAATTTTTTTCGTTTTTTTATTTTAATTTGACATTACAAGAGTTCTTACAGTTTCTCAAAGACTCGTTTTTCATAGCAAGAGTTATATTTTCGGTTTGTAACATGTTCAAAATTTGTATTTTACCAATATTTGCCAGGAAGAAAGAATTCTGAAGCTGCATTGGACCAAGGGCAGCGATAACGCGGTCATATTCTTAGGTGTACTCATGAACTTCAACGAAGTAGTGCATCCACCGTCATTAGTATCCTAATTTACTTTATTACGGTCTTCAAAGTAAAACTTCAATTGTAATATATTTGTAATTAGTGTGTTCAGTCATATTTTGAATAATTTTTTAAGCTTCTAAATTTAATCATTTAACTTTTATTTGGTATAATATTATTCAAATTTTGGGCGTTAAAATCGTCATGTATAAAAAATGTATTTATCAAAACTTTATTATATCAAAGTACATTTGCGCGAAATGAGAGAAAATTGTGTACGGCACTACGTTAGTTTCTGTACCTATTACTGTCTGTAGGTACATTGTACCAAGGAAGAAAATGAGTAATATAATATATAAAATGTAATCACTTCATGTAATCTTAAAGATGAACAACATCTGAAAGAAGAATGCACTAATCCACTCTCAGATCGGTATAAATTTATTTGTCAGTTTGCGTATTCTGTGGTGACATGAAACACCCCTCTAGTTTCATTCTCTTCAACGGGGGCGACTCCTTGCGGTAGGCAAGGTACGCAGTTCCCTCCTTGATGGATATGTTCTGGCTCAGTACATTTCAGTCGTAATACAACTTAAATCACTCTTCATTTTTACGATTATATAAGTATTTTTCATCTGGAAATATAAAATAAATGTTCATTATCGTCGCACGCGCCATATTCTCGTATCAAGCGCTTCCTAACCAGAGTTCGCGCCATGTTTCGTTTCCTCTCGTACTGCAGAGCGTCTGGGTAGGCACATTCGAAGATTGCCTCCTTCGCGCATAATTCAAAGAAAAGGTCCCATAATGAGCGTAGCATGCTTTGTCCATACTAGACACTTGCACATTTCTTCAATGGGCTAAATTATGATGCTGCCTGCCCGCAGGAAAACTGTGGTTTCCAGTTACATTAGCACACTGAAAAAAAGAGACCATAAATCACAACAAGGTTTCAATAGTTGAACTAAACCTTGATGCACCAAATGGAAACATTGCTTCGTGAGGCATATACCGAGTAAGATCAACAAATATCAATAAGTAAAATAAAAATCCCGCTTGCTGAACTATTATGCTCGTGATTGTTGAGCGGTTTATGTTGCAGTGTACGGATACCTGTATGTTTCCGCACAGATCTCCTTGTTATAAGGGCATGTGGACTTCTCCTGGACCCAGCGGCATTCAGCTTTATGTCGCTGGGACAAGTGCGTGGGAGCGGGGCACCATGGAGGGGGGTAAAAAATCTGTCCAGTTCCCGCCTGGTTCCCGCGCTTATATGTTGCTCGTGTTTGTCCAGCAGAGAGTATTATAAGGGAAGGCCCTATTTATTAGCGTGGATTACATATCTGGTGGTAATTTTTTAGTAGACTCCAGAGTCAGAATTACGTATTGATGTGAAAGACTTTATTCATTGGGCGTGAACGGAATATTCGAATTAGGTGACCATTAACTTTGTATTGCTTCGTATTTCATTTTTCGAAAAGAGTTCTCTTTCTAGAATGCAGCAAATATGCTGCATTGAATGCAATGACAACAGTTTGTCAGAGAGTGGTGCCCTTCGAAGGTGGTGCCACAATGGAATGGATCAACATTTTGAAGGTATGTATATATGCCTACCCAGAAATGCATGTTTTAGGTTACTAAGCCCTATTAATCAAAGTTACCAGTAAATTAATTGTAAAATCCCCAAAAAGCTTGTGTTGAACATGATAAACCAAATAATTTTACATCACCAGTTAAAATAATTGTATACATATGTTGGTGAATTTCTTCAAGTTTTCTACTTGGTTATAATTTACAAAAACAAATTTGTTATGATAAATTATTAGTGATGATGAACAATTCTTACAAATAATATTATATTGTTGACATAGTCAATGTCATGTTGCTTTAAAATAAAGGATAATTTAATGAATTTAATGCATTATTATTGGAAATATTTTTTTAATATTTTATGTTTTTTTTTTTCACTTTTTCTGTATTTGTTACTTTATTATTATTATTAAAATGACTATATTAAATACATTAAACATTAATTAATATTTGTCCTTTAAGCTATATAAGAAATTCAAATGCCATTGTGTTCAAGTATTTATAGAGAACTCAGTTTCCAAACTCTTATTTTGCATTCAAGAAAACGTGCAGGTAATCTCCTCCCTCAGGCATCACATACATTTTTTACTGTTTTTTTACCAAATAAATAAACAAACATTGAATTCCCTGCAAAGGACTTGGTTAATTGTTTTAAAAAAAGTACTATTAAAGAATAAGTTATATGATTAGTTATATGATTAGTTTTTAATACACAATTGGGCATTGCAAATGTACTGTTTACAATAAAGTTTAATGCTTTACCAATCTTATGACATATTTTTAACATGGTCTCCAAGTGTCATTAATGTCAATTAGAAATTGAATAATTGAATGTTGTGAAGTTTAACTAGGCATAACTTAAAATCACACAATTAGGGGTTCCCAGTGTTAGGCATAATCCCAAAGATATGTGGTAGGCTTGTAGATGATTCAGGATGTACTTCAAATTTTCTCTGGGTAGTGTGAATTTCTTCTTAATGCTCACTATTCCATCAAGTTTATGAAACATTATTCCATAATATATTTATAGAAGAGTGGTTTTCCATTGATGCTGTACCAAAAAATATATACTTCAGTGAACTCAATCAGAAGTCATTTAAAAGTGTTTTCTTATGTACTATAAATATTCAGAATTTTCATTGTTGAAATTGAGGCTAAAATGTCACGTGTTTTGTAAATATTCAAACAAACTGTCATGTAGACCTACAAAAAGTTTCTGCTCTAAACCCTTTCTATTTACTTTTTAATTATATTTTCAAATACTGTTGTGGGGAGGTACTATTGTGTTAATTTTATTCTTTACTGTTGATTGTTGCAGATACTATGAATGTCTATTGCCTACAAGATCAAGATTGTGATAATGTATTAGAAGGTGACTGCTAATTTACAACATGGACTTCTGTGATACTACTGTATCTATTATTTACATTCACAAAATATATAGTCATTAATGGTTCAATTTTTTTAGTGACAACTGCTATTAACTGTCAGGTTCTGCTACAAGGATCTGTGCTTGGACCTTTGCTAGGAGTAATATATATGTTAACGTTATTCCAAACTCCTCTGATTTTTCTGTAATTTCTTATGCAGATGATACAACATTAATAAGCAGTGAGCAAATTCTTTTTTCATGTAGAAACTAATGACTGAATCTTTTAAATGATTTTAAAGTTGCTTGTCAATAAATGAATTAAAATTAAATGTTAAGAAAACTGTATTTATCAAATCTGTGCTTAGATGACAAAATGATATGTGATTTTGTCATGACATTAGTCATTCTTGTTTGTTAATGTTTAGGAGGAGGAGGCAACGGAGCTTGTAGTTTACAAAGAAAAAAAACAGTGTTGGCAAATTGCAATAAGACAAAGTCCACAGACTAATTTTTCATTACATCTTGATACATATATTATACTTATCGATGATACTGCATATAAATTTTAACAAAATTATTATCTTGTAAAAGTGTTAAAAAATTGTTAAAAGTTGTGAACATCTAATATAATCATGTAAGTTTCGGGAATCTTGTCACACACATGTTTCGGGAATCTTGTCTTGGCTTTGGTGATTCTACAATGAGGATAGTGGGCGATTGTGTTTAATTGGTAAATGATGAAAAACTAGCTTAGGTGAACAATTAGAGTGGATGTGATGCTGGGATGGACAGTATATAATTTTTAGAAATACGATGGACTCCCAAGTATCATGGATTAATCATGTGAAACTTAACCCCAAGTTCAAATTCAACAACTCTTTTGTTCTTATTAAAAAAATAAGATAAAAAGATACCTAATTATACCAAACTAGTTTCCTTTGATGCAAACAATTATTCACCAACATACCACCCTCTGAAGAAGATGTCTGTATAAAACATACTATTATGAATTCTTAATCTTCTTTTAAAATCAAAATAGATCTAATTAAAATATTGAACTTGTGCATTGAAGATAAAATTTTCAAACTCTATGACAAAATTTTAAAAAAAACTAGGGTCTTGCTGTGGGTTCAAACATGTCTCCATTATTTGCTGAAGTGTTTATGAACTATTTTGAAAGGAATTTATTAACTCTTTTGTTAGGCATACCATTTGTCAGAATGGATTGAGTTGTCCTGGGTCTCATAGAACCATGCAATATTTTTTAAAATTTTGAGATCAATCTTTGGATCTATTGCAGGAAAGTTGTTTTTTTATTATTGCCTTGGAAGTGTTAGCGGAGTATTTGAAATGAAATTTCAGTATTTACTGTTTATTTTCATGATTACTTATTTTACATACTGATGTAGAACAAGAAAGCAGAACATTATGTAAAATCAGTATTAAACAAGGAGTCATAATTATTTCCTGTCTTTATTTTTTATCAATAGCAATGTTGCTTACATTAAAGATTTTTTTTTTCAAAAATTTGTGTATGATTGCGTAAACATAGGAAAGTATCAAACTTTTTACACATATTTATTTTTTTTGTTTCCTTTATTGCATGTAAGCATACACCTATTTCTCTTTTTACTTTGGGGCTCAGGATAAATTTTACTTCAATTTTCAGGTTTCTGTATTTAGTCAGCATTTGTTGAATTTCTTCTTGTAATAGTGAACCTTCTTTGCTGCTACTGCTGGAGTAACAAACTTTGAGCCAAATTATTTCTTTATGTACTCTCATAGACGAGGGTATTGTTAGCCATTTCCTAAATAAATTACTCATCCTAAGCATAAACCAAGCTATAAATAGTATTGAATCTTGGTAACCAAAATTAATATAAACAAATAACAAGAATATTAAATTTGTAAATTGAAATATTAAAAGAAACAAACAAAAATACTTTCGAAAATAATTTTCATCTATATTTTTAGCTATAATTTAAACAAATCTTAGTGCTTTTATAAAAAAATATTAATTAAATTTAAATTTGTTTGGACCAATAATATAATTTGCTAATTCATTTCATTGCAAAAATTACTAGCAGGGGTCCCTAAAACATGCTTAATCATTAATGTATTTATTAATCCAGACTAGCATTACTGATTACATGCATACATCAATTTATGTTGTCATTTGTTTGCAGTTTAGTTTGTGTCAATATATTCCACTTTATTGTTAATTATGTTATAGTTTACACATTTTACTCAACTAAATAAATATTTTAATGTTGTATTTGAATAATATTTTTTTCTAGGTACATGCTGTTTTGGTATATTCATTATATATGTGCCTACAATATATAACTTAATTTATTCAACAATGCAGACGTTAGTGATGCTTATATAAAGCCCCATAACAATCAGATTGCAAAATGTAAGCTTTTGAGGCCTTTGGAGTATTTTTTAGTGAAATTATATTATCTTGCGATGTCTGGTTGTGTAGTTAAATGTATACATCTGTTGTTGGATCAAAAGTATATAATGAATATTGTATTAATAGCAGGTACTATGCATGACCCATTCCCATGGACATCCATTCCTTCATACGCCAACGATCAGTAACTTGCTACACCCATAAGGAATGTTTAAATAAGGCAACACGGACGGCTGGATCCTTCAACCAGTATTGCTCTATGCGCTGACTCGGAAGGCCGGCTCCTTATCAGTATCGCCCGGATACGCCATGACTGTAGTCTGGCTCCTCCAACCAGCGTGCACGCTTATGCCGAATAGGAAGCTTGCTCCTCCGATACGGATGCAACTCGTAGCTGGTTATTCTGACAAGGTTCATTCAGAGGTGTGCAACAAGGTTTTCTTCACGATGCAACATTTCGTTCCAACAATCTCCGTTACGAAACAGTAACACTGCTCCTGGTTGGGCATATACTAACATGCGTTCCCTTGTTACAGTATAAAGGATCAGGTATACTGCAACTGTTCATTTTTTTCCGTGCAGTGTTACACATGTGTTGAATTGTCAAGACAACAAACAAAATTATTATTTTTTACGAATCATTTATTATTTTATTTAAAATTATTGGATTATTGGTCTATGTTACTTGATCTCTTTTAGATAGAAATGTACATCTAAGTAATGGTTCATTTACTGTACCAGTCAATCTTATGATGCAAATTTTTTCTTGTGTAATGGGCGATTCTGAAACGACTTAAGAAGGGGGCGAACTAAAATTTCAACCCCCTCTCACTATAAATTTGTTCAATAACAATACTAGTTTTTAGATTGTAAATTTCTTCTTACGAGCTCCCGCTCGGAGATACCGGGTACTTAGAATGTGATGCGATAAATATGTGAAAATGGATTGGTAACTTTCAAAGATTTTGAGAATTATTGATCGCTGACGTGCCAAAAATCTTAGTAAAATTTAGCTTGCTAAATACAGGTAGCTAATATGTCTAAACAAACCGCGGCACTTGTTTAATCGTATTCGCGTAATTCGAAGGAATCGAAATCGAATGCGGAGCAGGTTGTTCTCTTAAGAAACACGTGATTTTAGGCATTTATACCTTAAGCTACAAATTTCTCGTTAGTTAGAAAAATAATTCTTACATCCAGAGAGATTACGGATTACAAAAATTCTAATTTCAGAGAATGATTTTTTCTTCTGAAACTATCGGGAAAGTATTTTCAGATACTGTTTTATAACCATATGGCGCCTTGCGTAATGTTGCAATCTAGCGATGGAGATAATGTTGAATAGATAGTATGTCCAGCTGTCGATTCGAAGAAACAATAAACATGTTAGATTCTCAAGATAATTTGTGAAGCAGGTGTATTATCATGTTGTTAATCATGAATAGTGCATCCGTTTTCCCTTATCTTTAAATTCGAACGGAAATGCCTTCCAATTCTGTGCGTTTCTTCACACGAGAACTACGTATGTGACGGTTTGGTGGTTAAAAGCTGATGCAACGATTTATCTTTTACATTAAAACTCTGCGAAAAATAAACATGAAAATTTAAAAGCATCTGTCTATGCTTAACATTGATTTTTGACGCTATGGATACTCAGTGAAGTTCTCACTATTAATGTCAATTAATAATTTTCAATCTAGCGACAGTACTTGGCAAATTCCAAAATCCATCCATGCGCCCTTTGTGGATTTATTAGTAATTTCCAAAGTTGTATTTCACTTAGCAGTATTTTTCCTGGGCATATATATTATTAATAATTGTTACGTTCCATCACATCGAAACAGTGGCGTTGTTTTGATCGAGAGAAACACTATAATCAAAAATATGAAAGAAGTTTTGTAAATAGTTTGTATTCACAAAATCCTTCAGCTCTATTGCAGAGTTAAAATCAGGGAATGCAATGTGAATTGGTTGTATATGTAGTAGCAACTCCTCAGTTATACCTCAGTCGTGAATCTTATCATATTGCCGTAGAGTGCCGAGAGCACAGGTGCCTATAAATCGCAAGCTCTCGCGTGTTTGTCAGCTGGATATATCTAATGAAACAGTGTTCGCCGATTCCTGTTCAGAGCAACACAGTACGTACTTCCTTGTATTTTTATATGACATTTCCTTGCATGCTTACGGTGATTTTTAAACTAGCTATAAAATGGAAATAATAATTTTGTATTCATTGTTAAGGAAGAAAACGTGAGCCAGGTAAATTCTACTTCCTTAATCGTGTTCAGTGTTATAATTCCCGTGGATAAATAAAAAAATAAGGGTATTGATTCTCCAAATTTGCGTTAAGTACGTAGCATAAATTATTTGGTTTAATTATTACTCAAAACGTGTTGATAATGCAATCTCGACGAACTGGATACATGTAGTAAACACCTACGTTCTTAGAATGCTTCTTACCCACCACTTTAATTCTGGTTTTTTAAATCGAGATTGATCAGCAGTTAGAGATTCAGGAATTATCGTCAATAAACTAGATACCAGAGAACGAGTTTAATTTCACAAAATCAGCCTACAGTCTGTTTTAGAGGACCACCTACAAAAAATACTTCCTCACATATTGGTAAGAATGAGGAATGAATGTTTCCAAAACACCAATATGATATCGTCTGGAAAGGCGACATAAAGATGCCAGTTATGAATTCAAGCAGGAAAGTGAATGTGCTGTAATGGCTAACAGATTCTCAGCTTTCCCGTGTGTATGGACGTTTCTCGGGTTCGCATTCATGTACAGCTCCAGTGAACTGGGCACTAGGGCGCCGTATTTTAGGGTCGGCTTCAAATAATTCTGGTCAAAATCAGTTGGGATGTAATGTAACAAAAGGGCAGTGAATCTGCTGCTTTTGATATTATTACTATCATTACACGAGCGTTACCTTCCTCCTTTCTTAAAAAATCTCATTTAGGTTTGGGACACTTCTTCGTATGAAGTAATCTTAAGGTAATTTAATAAAGTATGTGAGCATTGAACTATATCCCATCACATTCACCTACGCTCTCAAGTATTTTAAGTTTTCATCGTAGTCTATGGGGTCGATCAATTGTGACATAAGGCTCTGGTTGGCTCACAACTGCCATTTCAATAGAAAGTAAAAAGTTTATACCTGGTACCAGAGTGCCTAGCATGAAAACGTTCACTCGAAAGTTTTCCCGTACACAAAGGTTTGATTTTGTTTAAATTCCGTAGTAGTAGCAGCAGCAGCAGAGATCTAGAAGTAATGCATAATTCACGAGGATGGAAAAGATATCAACTACAATTAGTTTCCAAAAATATTTCATAATAAAACATGGTTAACTATACTTGTGTCAGGAACCCCATTTTCTCACAATAATTCAACAAGTTCCGTGTATTTATTATATTTTCGTGGTTTAATTACTTATAACGTAGAAGATTTACTTCATTTTTCACATTCGTTCTTTACATTTTTGTCCGCCACTGTTGATCGGGAAAATATAGTTCCTGAAAAAGTGTAGATAATGTTTATTATTTAATATTATATGCAACCTAATCGTGGATGATAACATTTATCCTCGTTAATTGATTTTGTATTATCAGAGCAGCAATATCGAAACGGCGTTCCGGTCGTAGGTGAACTTCTGGTTCACGCCTTACCAAAATCTGGGTCTAGTGTTTCCAACGCGTGCAGAGAAGGGCGAAGCGTCGGAGCGCGGAGAGAGTTGACTGCGCGCATCCTTGCCGTGCGCTCGCCGCCGCCGCCGCCGCCGCCGCCGCCGCCGCCGCCTCGGCCGCGTGCTCCTCCGCTCCTTTTCGTGCAGCGGCGTCGCCCAAGAGCACTCGCGCGCAGGTGGGCGCGAGGTCAAGGCTGCCCCGTGCGCGCGGCGCGGCCCGGCCCGGCCGTTGACCTGCGGACTCCGCACGCGCGGAGGCGGCGACGGCGACGGCGGGCGGTTGGGTGCTAGAGGAAAATCCTAACGGCCGGCTGCTCTGATCGGTTGTTTCCATGGTTCTCCTATCAACACCAGGCGAATGCCCGAGATGTACCCTAACAAACTGGCCACGGACCACGCGCGATCTCTTCTTCCTCTTCCTCGTCTTCTCCTCCCTCTCCTTACTTACAGACACTCACTTACATGCACTACACTACCACACATGTCGGGAGACCTGAGCTTGTCCCGGTGAGGCGGTGTCTCGCTGATGGGAGATAAGGGTTGCGGGAAATCCCCGTAAGTCGATGGCACGGTCGGCGCCAGATCTCGCTATCCAGCGAGGAAAGTTCACCGCTTCCTTCCGAGGTAAAAAATATGCTCTAAATTTGCGAAACAGTTGACGCGCGCGGAATCACTAGTAATCGACCAACAAAGCGGGTGGGTGGCGGCACTTGAAGCGACGCTGGTCGCTGCACTAGGCCTTATCTTCTGCTCGTTGGTGGTCGGCCGTCAATTTCCCTCCTATCGCGCTAGGGAACGTATGCGAAAATGTTTCCGGGTAAAGGTGACGTGGTCTGTCTAGACTGCATCACAATTGATCCAGTTATGATTCTAGATTCAAGCGGAGATGAATAAAACTACTTGTAACTTTGAAATTATTTTGTTTACTATTGTCCTGTTCGCACACATGTAATAAATAGTAATAACTTATGCGTAATGGACATACAAATTTAGTAAACTAGTACACCGCAATAACTATATTCAAATGTTATTTGTCATTCTCTGTGTTGTGCTTTCCTTTCATTGCGAGGAATACAGCTACCGTAACTGTCACTGATTGGTGCTACGTCCGAGTGGGTAGTTGACCCGGGTGGGGCCTCGTCCCACTCCATCTCCCGCCGAAAATTCATATGAAGTAAAAATGCAAAACAGAACGTTTTCAAATTCATCTCATGTTTGTCATAAAATATTCATAACATTTATTTTATGTAACTTCATCAGAGTTCACTTTGGCAATGAAAAACAGCGCTGCGCTTTGCATTTATTGATGCAAACTCCTTTAACAATTGTTGCAAATCGATGTTGTCTGTAAACATGTAAAATCGCAATACTGTTGAGCCGATCGCCCAAAATCGTAAATAGTATATACGTTTTGAGTCGAAGCATTAACGAAAAACTTCGTTCATTTCTGAAATTTGACATTTATGAAATATTTCTCTCGTCCCAAATTCTGAGTGGGTGTAGCCTACCCATCATACTCACATTATCCACCAGGCCTGAAAACTGATACCCCCAAAGCTTAAAAAATTAAAAAATGAATTTTTCCGTTGTAAAATAAATGCCCCTGGTGTATAACAAACAAATACGAAAACGTAGCTATGAGAGTCACTCCCAAAATGGATACGAGATTACCAACCGACAGTCTTGCACCCTTAGATTCTGCCTCAGTAAAAGTAATTTAATTGTTGAAATCTTAACTTACCGTTCCTCACGGATCTGCTTGCGTAATGCTGAAGATTTGCTACACCATTCCTCATGAACCTCACTTACTTTATTCTTAACATTAATTTTGTTTAGTAGAAGTTTCTATTTTTATTTGAGTTTTCCTTATTCCATGTAAATTTCTGGAATGGTATAACCGATTGAAATAACAAAGTGGTCTCAGAATCTATGATTATATCACAATTTGACAGTATTACATAATATTCCAGTAAAT
>JAHLJT010007171.1:0-13817 GCA_031308135.1 Acheta domesticus
TAAGTTAAAACCAATAGTGTCGCTAATGATGTAGATGTTAATGTATCCTGAAATAACACACACACACACACACACACACACACACACACACATACACACACACATACATATACACACAAGACCATTTAAAGGCAACGTCAACCCGCATTACAATTTCAATAATGTTAACATTTCTCGACGTGTAACTAATGTGAAAGCAGGGGAACCAGCTGATGCGGACAGAGCTGTAAGACTCCCCCATCTCAGCTGTGACTGCGCGTTTCTTTCGAGGAAGGCAGCCACGGACGGTGGGCGGGACGATTGCTTACTCGACTTGGCCCAGACTTAGGCAGCGAAAGCAAAAGTGCTTGGCCCAGGGACCGACCAGAGGGGTCAACGTTGTCGCCTACTCGCCACTGCGTTGTCAGCAGAGCTACGCGGGGAATCTGAAGATACACTTCACGAAACTTCCGACATACAGCAGACAATGTCACCTTCAGGAGATAGTACTGGCGCACATACTGCGAATAACTTCTGCAGAAGCATCGCCAAATGTTCTTATGAGGAAGGTAATACATGAGGCACCTTTCGATTCAAGCGACGAATACGAACTGATGTCGTGCCTCGAACGGGAAATATTGATGACGATGATGATGATGATGGTAATAATGATAATAATAATAATAATAATAATAATAATATAATAAGAAGAAGAAGAAGAATATCAATAATAACAATAATAATAAAAGACGGCCCCGTGGCGCAGACGGTTGCGGCAGCCGTCGTCTGCGCCGAGGAGGCTGCAGGTTCGAGACCTGCATTGGCATGGTCGTATTTGTGATTGTCCCCTTACCCCTCATTGTCAGCCTATCATCTCAGAATTCAAAATTCAAGGCGTAACAACCTTGTCTTACTGAGAGATACAGATAAAAAGCTATAGTTACACACATTGATCATGTAGAGTGGACAGAAATGGCCGATACGCTAGTAATTATTATTATTATTATTATTATTATTATTATTATTATTATTATTATTATTATTATTATTATTATCATCATCATTACTATGAATAAGGAGAAGAGGACCGATCCGGAAGTCGAGATCGCTAAAGCGTTGGGCCATGGCGATCTCGGTCGGAAGGATCGCGTGTTCGAGCCCTGCCTCGGCCATGGGAGTGTTTCTGTATTACCTGTATGTTTGTGTGTCCATTCATCCTTCATTATCATCATCATCATCATTCCATATCCCATCCCCCAGGACTAGCAACCAAGGGGATAAAATTGGATTCAGCGTAACGCTGATCCCCTCAAAAAGAAGTCACGTACACTTGCCAAGGGATCAATGTAACAGAGCTTCGGTAATTGCATGTGTATGTCCGCGTGGTCCCAATTCGCGACAAAACAGAAGAGCAGGAACGCAAACAGTGTATCAACCTGATGTCACTGCTGTCCCTCTGACGGGAGGTCCTAGGTTCGAGTCCCGACGGCCGCAGGATTTTCGACACTAGCTTGTCAGCTAGGTAGAATTCAGTCGCTGTCTGGAGGAGAACTCTAGCGGCGCTCTGATCGGTAGTTTTCCGTGGTTTCTCCGATCAACACCAGGCGAATGCCGGAGCAGTACCCTAACAACGGGCCACGGACGCGCGCGATCTTTCCTTCCTCTTCCTTGTCCTATCCTCTCCTCTTACACACACACTTACACTAACATGCACTACACTACCACACATGCCGGGAGACCGGTCGGGAGCTTACAGCTTGTCCCGGCTGGGGCGGTGCCCCGCTGGTGAGAGACACCTGGTTGTAAGGAAACCCCGCCAGTCGACGGTAGGTCGACGCCAGATCTCGCCATCCAGCGGGGAAAAGATCATGGCCATCTCCCGAGAAAAAACACGCACTACACTTACGGGACTAATGACCAAATTAGTTAACGCGCCCGGAAACACGAATCAATCAATCAGGACCGCAAAGGGTGACTGTACATCGAGGAAGACGACGCGTGCTCTGACCGGAGCGCGCGCGGCGTGGCGCGCCGGGGTCCAGAGGGAGGGGGCGTGGCGAGGCGGGGTGGGACGCGTGCGCCCAGACGCCCAGGAAGCCACCGTTTAATCGCCGGGGACCGGCGGCGCCGCGGGCCGGCCGGCCGGCTGCTGCCTGCCTGGCTTGCCGTGCCTCCGGACGGGAGACGAGCCCGCACGCACGTGCACACACTCACACGCACGGGCGCACGCACGCGTCACGACGCACAGCGACGCAGCGCGACAGGGGCGGGGCGCCCGCGGCGACGGGTCGGGCGGTCCAGGGCCTTCGAGAAGAATCTTCCAGGCCAGGCTCCACGGAAGCTCTGCGCCCAGGCATGGGCACGAATGGAGCTAAAATGCCCGCTTGTTAAAGGCAGTGGGAGCTAACTCGAGATGTCTACATTGTTAAATGCTGTTGCCTTCACGCTCTCGCCAGGATATTCATATCTCGCCTTGTCTTCTGAATTCACTGTAGCTGCTGAATCTATCATACTGAAGATATGCTCTTCCAACAGTGAAAAAAAATAAAGGCAATGAGTTGCAACTCGTGAGCCGTTGCGGCCTCGTTTGTTTGGAATGTTTGGGATACTGTTTTACCGGGTTAATACAAACGTCAGTGGCCACAGCGTCTCGGACAGAAGTCTCACGAACGAAACTCGCCTTCTCCTGATTTTCTGTATTTAACGTGTTCATCGTGATCGTACGTTGAACGTCTTTGTGTGCAACCCTGTACACGACACAGTTTTGTGAAATCTGTAAAAGGTCTACCATCATCCAGATAATGCGACAAACACGGGCGGATAAAACTTGGCGTTTGTGGACATCTGCGTTTAAACACGAAACGCAAAAACACGTACGGTTAAAACATTCATTTCCCGACTCAAGCGAGTATTAAGTAGTATCTCGGGTGAACATTCGAAATTTCTTTCATTGCGTAGGTCTCATTCCTTGGCGGAGTGCTTATGGCATAGGGTGACAAATCAGAGTAGACAGCTGTACGAAAGAGGGAATGTTTTCATTCTCCACATACGTAGCCCGTAGTAGGAACATGAACGTCACGTAAATGTATCGGAATAACTCAAATATAAGTTTTACATAAAAAAATAACAGTCCTTTCGGAACACTCAAGTACAACGACGAATCTTAGGGTACTAAAACGCTCGTAAATGAAGACAATACATGTATACACCACCAACTGAAGTAATGTTCTTTAGATTAAAACTTGGGTCCTCACTTGAGTTCTTGTTTTCCCACATCGGCTTCACTCTAAATTCGCACGCAAAATTTCCTTACACAAAATTAAACCCGGGAACAGTTCTTATTTACATTTTACCTTGCTTTCCCTGTGCAACGACTTCCGCTTTCGACCTAGGAACAAGCTCAAAATTGAAGACCTGAGGCGCATCCAGAAAGTAGGTTTCGCTAGGTCGCCCACAAAAAGGAAATATTTCATGAGAAAACTTCACCGGGAGAGATGGTTCAGTGCATCAACCTGATGTCACTGCAGTCCCTCTGACCGGGAGGTCCTAGGTTCGAGTCCCTACGGCGGGAGGATTTTCGACACTAGCTTCTCAGCTAGGTTGAATTCAGTCGCTGTCTGGAGGAGAATTCTAGCGACCGGCCGCTCTGATCGGTAGTTTTCCGTGGTTTCTCCGATCAACACCAGGCGATCCCAACACGTCGGGCAACACCAGGCGACAAATCGCCAGGCAACACCAGGCGAATGCCGGAGCAGTACCCTAACAAAGAGCCACGGGATTCGCGCGATCTTTCCTTCCTCTACACACTACAGCTTGCACTACACTACCACACATGCCGGGAGACCGGTCGGGAGCTTACAGCTTGTCCCGGCTGGGGCGGTGCCCTGCTGGTGGGAGATACCTGGTTGAGGGGAATACCCGTTAGTCGACGGTAGGTCGACGCCAGATCTCGCCATCCAGCGAGGAAAAGATAATCGCCAAATCCCGAAAAAACACGCACTACACTTACGGGACTAATGACCAAAGTAGTTGACGCGCCCGGAAACATCAATCAATGAGAAAACTTCACGGCCAGACGGTCGTCTCGTCTCATAAAAGATCTCCCGCAGCAGTTCCTCTGGGAGGTGTCTGACTAATCAGCCCATTGTACTTGTCTCTCTCCACAGATATTTTCAAATATTCTTACATTTCAAGAAATTCCTGTCCGATCAATCACAGTGACCCAGAGTTTGCAAGTGGCTGCCATACCGGTACCCATTTCATGCGACAGACTTCTGTGACACACGGATTCAAATAATAATCTCGTACAGTTAAGTGGAAAATAATTTGATTTTGAGTTCACGAAAGTTAGTCAAACTAACAATTGAAGAGTCTGTTCTATAAAATAAATAAATAATAATGTCTTTATTGGTGGCGAGGCTCAGGCTATTTAGCCTGCTCTTCCGCCTGACTACTTTCAAAAATTTTTATTACAGTTTATTTTATGATAAAAGGAGATCATTCTCTACTTTTTGTTTGTTTTTTTCTATTTTTTTCCGAGATACCGGAACGCTTTTCCATTGCGTTGCGTCCGAAATCAAGCCCTGACAATATGTGTGCAGATTCTGTTAATCTTTTCCTCGCATTTCTCTCCAACGGGGGGCAGTACCTGCCCCGTCTTCCCTCGCGCTATGCCATCGGTCGCGACGCATCGGCGGCATCGGCCGCGCGACCGGACAGGTGCACACAGTGGACGGCGACGGCGGCGGCGACGGCGATGGCGGCGGCGGCGGCAGCGGCCGATAACCAACGGCGACCGCAACCGCCAGCGATGCTATCTGCCAAGCACCTCCCCATCACTCTCGCTTATTGACAGCTCGCCCGTCCCTCGGCCGCTGCCCCTCAGGAAGCCAGCGCGCTGCCAAAAACATTTGAAAATTGGTCTGCCTCCTCTTTTGTTTTTATTCCCGTTTTTTTCTCTGGTCTCCAGCATCTCGCCGTCGTCACCGCCACCACCGCCGCCGCCGCCGCCGCCGCCGCCGCCGCCGCCGCCGCCGCCGCCGCCTCGTCCGATTCTCTTCCTCCAATTTACAAAAGCGCAACGTCGATAAATTTCGGGCACAGTGGGGCAGGGGTGAGCGCGCTTGCAAGCGAGCGGTGAAGCCGTTGCGATGCGGGAAGGTGGGAAAGGCGAAGGGGGGAGCGGTTTGGGAGGAAGCTAGGATGCCACCTCTTTGATAGCCTCTGCAAGCCTACTTTGCACAAGAGCAGCCCACACTCGCATAAATAAACTTATAACTCTACGAAGTCGATACCGAAAAAATCACTAAAGCGACCTAGTTTATAAGCTGTCACCAACTATTCAGGAATTGAAAGTAGAACCCACTCAATACCACATTCTAGTTTCTTTAATCTATGATTATTCCGAGAATCGCCAGCTACTAAAACGTGTACTCTGGGTAAAACATGCAGATAACACAGAATTAAATCGTTATCCCAAAGACATTTTCAAGCCTCTTTGACCACATAACTATATTATTTCACTCACATACATGAAATGCCATAACAGTACCCGCTGTATCTAAACAGATTCACAGAATTTTAGTACCTGGATTCCCTTACACCTGAGAATTTTTGCGCTGAAGACTGAGTATATGTTCCTATTATGTGCAATATTATGTAAACCATGGATCAATACTATGAAAGGATAGACAAGTAAGAAAAAGTTTAAAAAAATCGCCGTATCATCATTTCATCTCAAAACATGGCTTTAATCTACGTATGTTTCCTTTCTGTATACAAACTTAGTATATAACTTTCTGACTGCTATCTCTTCATCTTTTCGTCAAAAAATACCCCATCCGAATCTTTTGTTTCACAACTGTTTTCACTAAAATAGATTCCCTTTGGACTATCAACAATTAATATATTTAATCTATAATAATGATGTTTAATTAGTAAGTTTTTCCAGAAGTTTTGCTTAGCGAACATATTTGAACTGTTGTGTAGCAACTTCAGCTAAAATTTTATATACCCTGTCAGTGATAAAAAAATGAGTGCTCTTTATTTTGATAGTGCCACATGCCAGCAGGGATATTAGTGACCAAGTTCTCAGAACTTACATTTGCTTTCCTATTATAAATGATGAATGATAATTTCGATAATTATATGTGATGCGAGATGGTTTTCCTTCACTATAAAGCCACAATCATAATCGACAAAACTATATTTCGTGGTATTTTAACCCGCATACAAAGCGTACACCCAGTCTTCGCTATTTAATTCGATATGACACTAATCATAAAAGGCCTTCTAAAAAGTAAAACTGACTCATTTATTCACAAAAAATAGCGTTCGAAAGAATGACCTATGCTGTGCATTATCGCCGAATAAAATAATCTTAAAGTTACCTCACAACAAAATTTGAGGAATTCCTGACCAAAGTAATATGTTACGTCGTGGTCAGATTAGAGTGTAGCGACAGGCCTGCCTCCTGTACACAGTATCTGGAACCACGGAGCAAGCGTAAATAATTAATGGTTCACGTTAATATTGTCAGATCGCTTCGGAATAGCCTTACAGCCTAATCCGCAATGACGATGATAATGATGATTATCAAGCTTGTCATCATGTCCCCGTCAATCCAAATCGAACATAAGATACCCAAGATCATCCAATGAATTATCTCGCGGCCTGGCTGAGGTCTAGATCAAGACGCTCGCGGCTGAGAGGAGAAGCTGGTCGTATTCTTTGGCGCCGCGGGGCGGAGCGGGCCACCCTCGCCTCCACCCTCGCTCCCATTCCGGCCCCGCCCCCGCCCCGCCCCCACCCCGCCCCCCCCGCCCTACCCCGCCCCGCCTCCTCCGCTTGCCGTTGGCCACCGGCTGCGTCCGAGGGGGCCGCGCCCTCCTTTATCGCTTTATTATGAAGCGACGGCGCAACTGAATTGCCAGCGCGCGCCGTCGCGGCCGCCGCGCCGCGCCTGCTGTGCCGGCGAGAAATTACGCGCTTTTGTTTGGAGCAGTGGCGCAGTCGCTCAGAGGCGGCGGAGGCTGTGGCGGTGGCGGACGCAACGGCGGAGGTAGAAGTGGACGCGGCGGAGGTGATGGTGTAGAAAGGAGTGGCAGGGGCGGCGGCCGGGCTAAAGACGGTGGTAGTAGGCGCGGTGGTGGTGGCGGTGGCGCTGGCGGCGGCGGTGGCAATGGCGGTAGAGGCGGCGGTGGCGGCAACGGTGGCAGCGGTAGCGGCGATGGCGGCGGCGGTGGTGGCGGTGGCGGCGGTGGCGATGGTTACGGTTGCGGTGGCGGCGATGGCGGCGGTGGCGGCGGCAGAGGTGGGGGCGGTGGAAGGCAATGTAGACATTGCGGAGATGGCAGTGAAGGCGACAAGAGGGGAGAGCATGCAAAGAGCTATTGTAGTTGTGATTAGAAGACGAGAGGGATAATTAACTAATATGGTTGTGTAGAGGCAGCGGAGATGGCGCGGAACGGCAAGAAAGCAATTCAGAACACTAACAGAGGTACTGGCGACGGCAGTCGGAGGTTCATTACTTCAGCTGTTCGTCTGACGGCTGCGGCTGTGAACACGGGTTAAGCGCTCAAGGCAAATACAATGATTTTCTCGTTTTTAGAAGACAAGCAGAAAAACCAAAGTGAGTCCGTGACCATAAGTTAATCTGTACAGACGTTCATATTCTACTATATTCTACTACGTTTGTTCTGACGAAGTTCATGGACAGACGAAGAAACAACGCTAGGGTAGCTGATCGAACGCGAGACCAGTCAGCGGGGCGGTAGCAGGACTGGCGCGGGGACGAATGGCAGTGGTGCAGGCCAGTGCCGAAAGAGTGAGAGTGGGGTCGATGACGGTGACAGGGACGGGGTGGGGGCATGAGCGAAATAGGGGCGCTGGAGCATCCAGGGGTGCATGGTGACAATGCCCGCCCTAAAAGGCCTAAAGTTTTCGTTTACCTTTCTTTATTTAGCAATTCATTTCAATATTTATGTTCAAATTATGTATTTATTTAAACAATAATATTATATATTATCACGGTACATAAATAATATACAATATAATAACAATATGTTTATTATTTAACAAAAATCTACGATGACACCCCCCCCATGATCGGCTGGATCGGCCCCTGAATAGAGGGCGGGCAAAAGCCAAGAAGAAACACAGCAGAGGAGGCGTCAGGAGCCCTAGCCGCAGCTCCTCACCGCGGGGAAGCTGGCTCATTAAGCTCACTCAAACGCAGGCTGTGTGAAGCAACAAAAATCGACACCGTTCATGAGCTGGATGATCGTCGCTAATAGAAAATTACTTGCAGGCACTCACAAGAATTGCATACAAGAAAAAGTCGTTATACAAAAAGTGGTAGAAAATTTTTCTTTTCTTTCTATGTCAAAGCATATCACTTAAAATTAATGAAATTTGGTTTTTCCTCTAATACATAACAAATAATCGTTATGTTACATTACAATCATAATTTGATTGAATACTGGAAATATTCAGTCGCAAACATATTCCCCCGTATTTATTTTCATAGTTGTAGATTTGATGTTAATAGGTTTTCTAACCTTATGGCAGAACACAATATTGGATTTAATATATTTATATATTAATAGTACATACAAATTAAAATCATGTACTACCTATATTACGATATCACAGGGGTTCAATATCGTATAAATATTGGAGAGTTCATCGAACAATTAAGCCACGTATCCACCATCTACATAGTGAACCACAGAAATGAGTTAGTGATTTAGACATTTCCTGATAACGTGCGTCTACGACCTAAAACACGTCCCTGCTATTTTCGCGAGCTTTTCAATAGCTTCCGAAGCTTTTTTTAGAAGACTGCTATAACGACTCCGTCCGATATGTCAGCAAACACCGACGTTCTTAAATTTTATTTTATGAAAGTTCTCACACAAATCGCGATTCGTAATTCGCTCCACGTCATTATTGGGACAAAAACGTATTCCTAAAGGGTGCGGTAAGTATTAATAGAGATACGCTCTCACTGCACTTGTGGCGGAGCGCGAAGGGGATGTAGGACAGTGGGCGAGAGCCAGAGTGAGAGCCGGGACGAGAGTGGGATCGAGAGCGGGGGCCGGGAGCGGGGGCGGGAGCGGAGCCAGCAGAATGAGCGGCGCCAAGCAGGGGCAGCGGCCCGGGGCAACGGCGGGGGGCGGGGGAAGCGGCGGGGGCGGTTGCGGAGGGCGAGGGCGCGGGCGGCGGCGGCGGCGGCGGCGGGAGAGGGCGAAGCGGTACTGCTGGGAAGCTCGCCTGCCTGTGCCCGCTTTTCGATTACAGAGTATGACGACGCGAATTCCACCGTATGGCACCGAGATAATTAAATCTTGATCCTGTCCCGACGATAAGGCTGGGGGGTGCGGGGGGAGAGGGGCGGGGCAGGGGTAAGCGGACGATAGGCCGCTGGGGTGGCACGGGCTCGGCGATGGAGCGCTTTTGTTTCAGGTCCACGGCCTGTAATTGGGCCAGAGGCGAGAACGCGCACGGAGCAGGCAAAAGGGGGACCGATTGATGAACTAGGGAGTTAGAGAGCACTGCCTGGCTACAGGTGTAAGCACTGATCAGTATAACAGAATAGGACACATAAAAATGCTACATGTTCAAGGTCTGCATTACTAAGAAAAATATGAACGTGAGAAGTCAATACGGAGTGACTATGAAGTGGATATGGACATCGAAACCAGTTCAGGTCACCTGACAATAAATGCGTCAGGCTATCAGTGGTTAAGGATTTTCTTGAGGATAGTTTTTCAGAGATGGTTCTTTGTGTTTTGTTTTAGTATGTCATTCTTCTTACAAATCAATTCCGTGGTATGAAATATGTACAACCATACTATGTAGTGCCCAAAAAAGTGTGTAACTTGTGCAGATCTAAGTTGGAGTTTAAATAAATGCTGCAAATAAATTGTATATTGAACATTTAACAAATTCTATTCTTTTTTGGGGCAGCATAGAAGTGGAAAATATTTCAAGTCTATGGCTGAGAATGAAACGAGTCTTGATGGTTATATCATATACGATAATTACTTAAAATATTTTAAAATATCAAAACAGAATTCATATAAATGGTTTAAGATTTCGACGTGCCTCTGAAGAACACATTTTCCATCGTGTTGAATAACTCGCGAGGGAATCTAAAATTTAGTTAATGAAGTAGTAAAAGAAATAATTGTTTAAAAATGTGAAATTGAACCAATTGAGTATAACTACACCATTATAAAAGGCTTGGAGAAATACCAGGTCATTCTCTATTAGTTCACAGTATGGTGAACACGAGAGACGTGCTTTCAATTAATAGCTGTAAAACGCGATGGATTAACTTTGAAATATAGAGTTCAATAAATATTCTGAACAGGTGTTCCTTCATAAATGGTATACGATCGTTGATCTGAGTGGCAATAAACTATAGATGCCATAATGGGTGGCACTAGTATCTTAATCATGTATAGACGACATTAATGGTCATTGTAGGCAGAAGTAAATGACCAATATGGGGGTGTATAAGAGACAAGTTATTTTGATTCACTGATCAACGCCCTATGATTTCTTATAAAATAATATTATATTTGTATACTAATTTATTATGGCTTAGCAAATGAATCATTAACAATGTTCTAAATAATACATCCAGGTAGAAATGTTTCACTAACAGAAAGTGACATACTTTCGTTCTAACGTTCTGCATTACGCTGCGGATACGTTCCTAATCAGTTATAAAATTACACTCTATGCTTGAATCTTGGAAATAAACCTAATAAAATGATATTTCTAGGAGACATGCTAACATAAGTTTCATAAATTCGTATTATTAAAAATTACCCAAAACTTACCCCAAGATTTGCTTCTCCTCCATTTTTTACCGTGTGTTTCCCCTCTCTATTTCAGGAGAAATTCCCCTGCACGCCGCTCCGCACCATGGGGTGGTGATTTCGCAACTGTTTCGCCTGGTGAATAATATTTAGAAGATTCTTAATCGATCCAATTGGAACTACATTGAAATAGTTTCATCAAAATAATTTCCGAGAGAAGGTTCTCTCAGGTCTACACAAAATTCCATACTTTCCACAAGGAAGGAAGAAGAGGAGGACAATAACGTAGACGTAGCGTTTCCAGTACAATTTCCTGTTACACTCTCGTGATAAGTGGGTTTTCAAATAGTTTTATGCTGTTATAATTGCTATGTTTTAACTTATTTGTGGGAAAAATTCTCCAAGCTGGCCGCCATCGTCGTGGTCGCCATAACCAGCCCTCCTCAGACCGACTCGCTTCCCTTTGTAAGCTTATCTCAGTGCCGCGCCACTTCCGTCGCGCCACGCCGCGCCACGTTCATCCACGCCGCGCCACTGCGCGTCGCGTCGAGCACGCCGCGCCACGCCGCGCCACGTCGGCGCCCCTCGTAAACGTGTATCTCTCCACGTCGAGATGGCTTCCGTTTTATGACTCATTATATTTTATTATTTAGTTCGATTTAATTAGGACTCTTTTAGAGCGCTATAAAAGATTTCGGCTGGAAATAAAGCAATCGCGCGGCGATCGCGCGTCGGCCGCGTCGGCGGGCGGCGGGCGGCCCGCGATAGGCCGCGGCCATTGGGAGCCGTCGGCGGGCGTCGGGGCCCGCGAGTCGCTGAAGGCCACCTCGGGAGGAAGGGGGCGGGGCGAGGTGTGGGGAAACGGCGGCGACCGGCGCGCGGGAACAGCATTAGGAGGGACATTTAATGGCGCGATGAACGTTCGGGATGAGTTTGAAGAGCATGGGACGACGAAGCGCTGAATACGATCGACACGAATATTCCGATTTTAACGCGGATAAGGAGGGGCCATCGAATTTACCGACAGCAGTGTAGTGAACTATAGAACGACGCAATTGAGGCACGAGCGTAGATATCGTGGCGGCGTGGTGAAAGAAATCATCCGTTGAAAGATGCTGAAATTTTAAAATATATCTCGAGGATCATGGGTCGCAATATACGGATGTATCTAATCGACGACTAAAGAGATAGTGGAAACAGAAGGGTGTGCTCGAGAGCAGTGCGCCCAATAACAAACCCGAGCACGCAGATTGGCGTACGGTGATAATGGTCATTAGACGCATTCCGGGCCCTCTTATGACGCCCGGCGCTCTTTATTGTTATTTGGGCTTGGTACTCCTGGGCCCCTGCTGTGGCTCCCTGTTTTACAATCGCAGACCATTTGAAGACGCGACGGCCGGAGGCTGCCAGCCGGCGTTTTTACGATGTCTCTGGTAAATTCCGTGGTGCCTTCTCGCGGCTCCCAGCCTCCCCCGCACCGCCTACGCACCGCCCCACGACATCACCGCCCCGCCCCCGCGCCGCCTCGTTCCACCCCCGCGTCACCACCACACCGCCTCCGCGCTGCCCCCGCGCCGTCCCCATGCAGTCCCGCACCATCTCACACCGCCTCCCCACCGTCCCGCACCGCCCCCGCACCGCCCCCGCGCCACCACCGCACCGCTCCCGGAACACCCCCGCACGTGCCCCGCTCCGCCCCCGTTGCCGGCCCCGGCTGCGCCCCAGCAAGCCTCCGTGCCGCCCCCGCCTATCTAAACGCCTATCGCTTCACGCTTCCCGGGCCTATTCTGCCCCTTGCAGCGCCTTCTGCCCCCTTTCACGCCTACCTGCCACGCCACCCTGCAACGATCCATTCGCTCCCACGTTGCTTGCGCCGCCCGTAGCCGACCGCGTCTAAGGCCCCTAAATATGCGGGATTCGTGCCATAGCTACCGGTACGATTTAATCTACGGTTAGCACGTGCATGTGTACCCACAACTCTACAGGAAAACTCTTACAAACGAAACTCGTCAGTTCCATATTTGATTCAGATCACCGGTCTTCGTTGACCTTATTCTGAAACTTCTGTAAGCTTACAACTACTGCATATGGCCCTTTTTGTTAAATCGAGAAGGAAAAATTTGTTCCGTTAAGATTGAGGAGTGGTAAAGGTGGACGCGTGCAACTGCCACGTACAATGAACGCGAGTGAGACCTTTTTGCCGTAAGTTGACGCGAACGAACACTGCACCCACACGTCGCCCCAATCTGATCGGAACGTGCTGTGCCCCCAGAGCCTTCCTCAGTCACAAACCCTCATGTCATAGAGTGAAGATGTACAGTTTTAGTCTATGCTCACGTTGTCCCTGGCTTGAAGCACGCGGGCTTAGAGAAGAGGGGGCTGCGGCAGGTTCCTCCCGAGAGCGGGCGTTTTCTGGCGAATTTAATTGTTTTCAGTTTTCGTTCCGGATCCTTATTCCATTATTTTTTAACGGTTGGTAGCCTTTCCTGCATTAAAGTCTCTCGCTATGTAGAATTCACAGAATTTATATATTCGGCTATATCTCAGAGAAAATTATACTTTTGTCCACTCCCCCTCTTCTGAAGCATACTATATCCTTAAAATTGTCATGTGTGCTCTATTAGTTTGAATCTGATTTTCGCCGAAATTCGAGCTGTAAAACGTAGTTACACGGCAAACGGCTGCACTGCGATTCGAGTATACGAAGCGCAACAACTGGTGTGGACGTCCCTCTTAACAGAATACCCCAAGGCCGTATCTTTCAGATCCTTGAGAATGCAACAATGAAATAATGGACTTGACCACAATTTTAGAAACATCCTTACACTAATACATGGTATACGGTAAGCAATATTTAATTATCATCAATTACAACCGGCATTAGCTAACTTCGGTCTTCAAACGAGATGAAAAGGTATCAGTTTGCCTGCTGCTTGCCCTTCAGCGGGATTTCCCCTTTGATGTGAAGCAGCTGGACGCGCGCGCTCGTCACGTCAATGGGATTCACCG
>JAHLJT010007172.1:0-10479 GCA_031308135.1 Acheta domesticus
AGCATCGTAGGCAATCGCTCCTCACACCATCACACCAGGCTGGCGGGACGTGTGATGGAATACCACAAACCACTCGTCGTGGCGCTCCCCCACTGCGCCTCCAGACACGGACTCGGTGGTCGTCGCCATCACATCAGAAGTGGGACTCGTCACTGAAGATGACCCGCTGCCCGTCTGCATGGCCCCAGTCCGTCGTTCCCGACACCAGGGGAGTCTGTAGCGACGTTGCTGGGGTATGAGTGGCAGGCGTCGCACCAATCGGCGTTCGGCGATCCCTGCGTTGTGTAATCACCTGCCAAATGGTACTGGCACTTGCTGCATGTGACAGTGCAGGTTGCACAGTCCGCTGAATAGCACGTATCTTTGCCGTTGGATCTGTTGGCGCGTGGCGGACAATCCGTCGGTCCTCCCTCATAGTGGTTCCTGGCTAGGGTCCAGATCCCGCATGTCGTGTGTGGGTGCCTTCCTCAATGCATTGCCGCCAACAGCGGGCGATGGTGGTGTCCGTACGACCGGCGTGGTAATACTGCGAAAGGACCAACCAGCCTCCCGCAGGCCCCTCTCGAACGCGTCCAACTGGACAACTGGCTGTCGAACGCGTCGCCTAGGCATAATGTACGTTCAGGTGACTCTCTGGCGACGTTACCCGATATCACAATAGCCGACGAGGCCGTTTGAGTCACCCTTATCTCGGCCGGAGAGCGCGACGTCACGCCCCTACACGCGACCCTCCAGTGCGCGGTCGACCGTGAAAAGAAAACGAAATCATTGGCTTAGCAAATGGTGTGCAAAATACCCACCGAGTTTGAAGCAGATCAGTAGGGTCCTTCGGGGTGCACCTTTTTTGATGACGATGAGTGTACATAATATATACGTATATTCCTTAAAATGTCTGCGCGGGCTTGATAATATTAAAGCATAATGCAAAAACGCCGAACAAGGAACTCCATTTAAAACACAACAAAACTCAAACAACAATATTTAAACTTCAATGAAAAAAGAATTATTATTTAAAAACAACACATGAACACTAGAATAAAATACTGCAAAAACGTTTTACTCAATAAATATTACATTTTTTTTAGAAATTAAAACAATATGAATATTTAAAACTAACAATAGGCAACTATTGGAGTTCTAACACAAGGGAAAACTAGCTGAACTAAGAAAGCTGCTGAACTAATGTAGGTTTTTGTTCCGGGAAACCACCATCACCACAAACGCGTTCCAGAGCTGCTCTAGCCAGAAGACGTATGTCAGTAACAACACCAGTGGTGCTACAGCGACAAATACTTTCTCGTACTTAGTAACGGTTACGTAACCTTCTAATACTGCAAATTCTGCCCGTATTAACAGATCTAAGCCATTACTTGTGAAATCCATAACATGCCGTAGCACATTTGGTGCGAAAGTTAATTCTTTTAAAGCTAATATATCAACATAAATTCAACAATTAACTGCGTATTTTCTCCTTAAAAATTACAAGTTAATAGCAGGACGGCCGCGGTAGCGGTGGCAGTGAGAATTTTGCTGTAACCCATTGTTGACAGCGCGGCGTTGTGAAAAGAATGGACGATTCGTTTCACATATTTGCAAGGCGAATATTTTTTTTATAATTTCTTCTCAGAAACGCACATTTCCATCTATTCAGAATTCAACTTGTGAATGAGTTAGGGTAGGAGTCCCAGAGTTTAAGAAAACTTGTTCAGAAAGCACTTCTCCGCGTAGTATGTCTCACACAGTTTTAACTGTTAACTGAAAACAATGCCCAAACATGATTTTTTTAAGGATTTCTGAAAAAAAAGTACCAACATTCGTAAAATATGCATTTTTAAAATGAATTTGCCTAGAAAGACATATTTTCAAAATTTGAAAGCTCTACAAAGCTTAAATACAAATCGTAGGACATTGGTGGTTCGTAGAACACTGATTTTTTTAAAGGTAATGTGTCTACACAAACAATTAAAAACAGAGTATTGTACGGCAAGGATGAGAAGGAATTCTCAGAATATCCAATTGCCGCGGCGCGCAATGCCGTTATCGCATTCCAGTCTGATATCTCCTGAAGGGTAGCAAAGAGAGCATGGAAAAGTCGAATTTGCAAAATCACGTTGTGTAACCCTTATTTTTAATGTACATCACCTGTTTTTAAAGAACTGATTTTTTAGAGCAGATTTCATTTAACAAAAAAACAAAGACTCTCTTTAACATCAAACTTTTGTAATGTTTATTCACTGTTTGCAATTTTCGAATAGTGTTTACCGAAAATCGGACCAAATCCAATTTCTTTGCTTTTGTTTGTTACAAACGAATAAAACAATTTAAAGCCGTTTTTGAGAAAATAATCGTTAAATTGTTTCAAAATTGCCTATCTTTTACGCAAAATTTCAGAAAATCTACTCATATTTTTTAAAAATAGAACATGATTTTGTTTGAATATCGACTTTTGAAGAACAGATTTAATTTATAAATAGTTTCTATTATTGTTATTATTGTTGTAGGAAAACGCTGAAAAATGTTTGAACTTTTGCAATAAACAAAATCAAGGGTTTCAACGAAAACGAGATCAAAGGCCTTCTTTTAAGCGTTCTTTAAGCTGTCAGGACAATGCTTAATCCGAAAATTTTGAGAAAATTTGAAAATGTTGAGGCTTCATTAAAGAATCCCCCACATAAAAGTGTGCGATTAAACTCGCAGGGCTTAGCCTTTGTTTAGATCGATCGGAGAATATGAATTTTGGAGAATATAAGTGGAACGGCTAGCATTGACGAAAACTGACAATCCAATCGACGGAAAACGCACAGACAGGCGTTTTGCCGTCGATTTCAGTATCAACGACCCACAAAATATGTATTCTGACTAAAGTGTTAGAGGAAGTAATTTTCTATGTATAAGAACAAGATTTATCTCATTTTTTGTTACTAGAGCCCGATAATAAGAGTCGAAAATTCGCCATTCTTCGTCGCACGATTGCATTACTTTCTATTCGTACGATTTAAGAGAGAGTAAGTAATATGCAGTAGTAGATGATAACCACGAGAACCCTGAAGGAAAAAAGAAATCATGAGAAGCGACTAAGACTTCGCACTGGGGCGGCCGGGCCAAAAAGAAAGCGTTGGGGCATGGAAGAAGGGAGGAGAAAAGGAGAAGGGGAGGGGGAGCGCCCGAATTTGAAATTCAAAGCCGGACTCCTCCGGCGCCCGGGTCTCCGTCGCGCGGTCTGCGGCGGCCAACCCGGATATGGCGCCGCGCTTCAATTCCCCAGGAGCCCCAGCCCCGCCCGCCCTCCATCACGCCCCCCACCGCCCCGCCCCCGGCCCGGACCCCCAGCCCGCCAGGGCCACGCCTGCGCCCCGCCCTCCATCACACCCGCCCCGCCCCCAACCAGCCCCCAGCCCGCCCTCCATCACCACCCGGCCCGCCCGCGCCCCGCCCCGCCCCCGCCCCGCCCCCGCCCCGCCCCCGCCCCGCCCCCGCCCGCCCCCGCCCCCGCCCCCGCCCCGCCCCGCCCCCGCCCCGCCCCCGCCCCGGCCAAGCCGCGCCCCGCCCGCACCACGCCCTCGCCCCACCTCGCCCCTGCTCCCGCGCCCCATCGCACACCGCTCCCCGCTCCCGCCCCACCCCGACCCCTCCACACCCGCCCCGCCCTACCCCGCCCCGTCCCCCCAACCGCTCCGCCATGGCCCGCCCCGCCCCGGCTCGTCCCTTCCCGGCGCTTCCATCTCCGCCCCTCCCCGCCTTGCCCTGTCCCGACCCCGCCCCGCTGCCGCTCCGTCCCCACCACGTCCTCCATCACCTCACTCCGCCCCGCCCGCCCCCCATTACCCTGGCCCGCTCCAGCCCGCGCCAAGAGCGGGGGTCTCTTCAGCGCGCACACATTACGACCGAGGGAGAATAATAATTCAGCCACCGAGATTTACTTCGTAATAGTGCACCTAACGGGTAGTCCCGACGCAGAAATTTACACCCGTTCGTTCGATCGCAATTAAATTGAAACGAAATACAGTGGTTAATTTTCTTCAACGCAGAAACGTCTTCATAAATTATTTCCTTTTAAGAATACATACTTTAAGTATTTAGAAGGCGTTAGAGTTGATTGAACTTTCTACGGTGATTTCAATATAACCTGGTTATTTCTGTATATCTGAACTTCCAATGAATGATATAATGTTGAACAGAACTTCCAATGAATGATATAACGTTGAGGCATATAGACGTCGAAAATTGAAAATGAAATAAACTACAAGTTAATTTTTTGATGTGTAAAAGAATTGTGGAGGATTTCCAGTAGGAAGCTTTTTGAAAAATTCGTATTTTATGTCGGAATTTTGGTTGAAATTGTTTTAGTTGATTTTGAGGCATATTTTAGAATCTTGCTAGACTATGTAGGTGCTTTAAGGCAGGGAAATCAGAAAGCCGAGGGAAAAACGCAGGATAAAAAGATTGAGATGACCATCGGGCTAACCTGATGTAGAATCTGCGGCTCGTACATGTACGAATACAAACCGAACGAAAATACGAACCATAGAGTAGACTGAGACTAGGGTCTAAAAAGAAAAAAAATCGAATATGCTCATTACCAGACATTAAATTTAATATTTATGATTCTGGGTGAAAATAATGAAAATGCTTTGTATTATTTATTTATTAAATGTAATATCGAATAGAGAGGCAATATTTTTATGGAAAAGCAGAATAGTTATTCTAATTGAGTGTGTTGATAACGTTAATTTTATGTAGTTTTATTACAGTAGTAGTTGGTTAACCAACGAAGGAAAATGTTTATAAACTAAATATCAAAATGTTAAGGATTTATTCTTTAAAAATATCACTACTGTTCATTAGGAATTACAATGGCGAACTGCATAAACGAACCCCGCAAATTAGTTCCAAACGGAAAGCACTCTTATCTGGGCACTAATATTATGACAAGTAATGCATTTGCCAGTAGATACAGAGCTGACATCAGTTGACGCCGGTGGCATCAGCTGATGCCCTGAGCCCTCCCCCGGCGCGCGCATCGACGGAGCCCCAGCGCAGAGCCCCCTCGCCGAGGGAGGCAGGGGCGCGAGGGCGGCACAGCTTCTTCCGGTGCGCGGGCGCGGGCGCGATCGCGAGTGACGCATTGCGATTGTCTCGTTCCGCCGCCGCCGCCGCCGCGTCCGCGGTCGGAATGAAGGTAATAGAAGGGCCCGGCCGCCTAACGGAGGGGGCGGGGCGGGGCGGGGCGGGTGATGGACGCCTCGAGCCTCATCCAGAGGGCGCCCGAGTAATTGGTACGGCGGCTAATTGCGATTCTTCTCTGATTTTGTTTGCTCTCTTTCTTTTCACCCTTCGCCCGGCAGGCTATTAGATCTGAAAGACTGCCGCCTTCTCTCTCGGCCGCCAGTCGCTAGCTCCAATCGATATAAGCTCAGAGGCCTTTACGTGTAAGGGAGACGACCAGTGGAGCGGTTGGCCGTCGTTGAAACACATGTGAAGTTGCTTTTGCATTTTTCTCTTAAAAATAATTCATTTTTCGTAATACAATATTCAATGATGTCGTACCACGTCTACCGCTTTGTATAACTTTCCTCTAATTTTTGTGGTCAAAAGAGTTTGTGTAGGACACAAATCCAGAGACTGCAAGTACCCGAAGAACTCAAGAAGGTGTAATAACGGTATTTAATCATCGCCGACATTGTCATTCTCCTCCTCTTCGCCATAATCATCATCCGTGTAATACCTTAATTTTGTTCGTCAATCCAGTTCCCTGATTGGCTTCCAGGTTAATGTGAAAGTCCTTATTGGCGGCAAATTAAAAATATATTTCTCTACGACTTCACATGTTTTTAAACCACTGTGCGCGAAGAACTGTTCCTCGTGGATGAAACAGCTACCTTTCAAATTCTAACTGAAAGTATGCGAATCATCGCGAAGGGGTGAAAAACATCTTTCGAAAACGGCGTAATAAAAAATAGCATAAGAAACACTTTCGCGAAACGATTCCTGAATTCGACCAATCACATTCCTCAAATTTTCGGATTCGAATTTTGGAATCCTCTTTTCCCATCACACCTCCTTTAAACCGTGATGAATAAGACGAATGACACAAATAAGAAAGTAATTATATTACAACAGCACACACTTTCTCGCATTATTTGAAAAGGCTCCGCAATGTTATACAATTACATGAATGTACAGCAGTGTTTCCATCCAGCAAAAAGTTATCCTCCATGCCACGTCTCGAGCTCAGTGGACATCAAGTTACCTCTCCTTGCGTTTTGCCGCTGCACCCATCCTCAGTCGTCCTCCGTCGCTCTGCAGTACTAACTTGTTTCGACGCTTAAAACACTAACGGTCTCTTTCATTATTTTCAACATGCAATTTTCAAAAAATCAGAGACCTCATCGAATATGAGACCAGCTCCTTTCTTTTAATCGCCGCTTATTTTATCCATGGGAAAAAAATTAAATAAAACCTTTGCAGCCGTTTTTTAGAAATTGAACTAATTCCAATAGAAATTACGTGTGAACTATACGTTGTTTTTTCAAAACTTGTACAAGACATTTTTGAAAGATCTGATATTTTAGAATAGATTTAATCTACGGGGGTCGTTCCGAAAGTAATGCCTCCCATTTTTTTACTCACGAACGTGAGTGGTGACATAGTGGAATTTGATCCTTCGGTTAATTTCATTGCTATTTGTCAGCTATAGGTTCTGCTATAGGCCAGAATGCTAAAATGGCGTCTAGCTGGAACGCGCGTAAGCAACAGAGATGTGTGATTGAATTTCTCGGAAATTCGGAGGAAATTGCGCGTATTGACATCCACAGACACGTGCTGAGCTTTTACGGGGAACATGCAGTGAATGTCAATACAGTGCGACGATACGGACCGCGTTTCAGCGGTGGTGACAGCGACTTGAAAAAGAACCACGTTACGGTCATCGACGCGCAGCTGCCGCACCACGCGATGAGGGGCGCTTCGACCCGCGAAGAGGCGCATCACTAGACATCGGATGTTTAGGGAAACGCCTATTTTTTCTAGCGAACTTACTTAAAGGCTAACAATATATGTGCACGAATCATGACAAATGATGACATTTGACCAAGTTTTATAATGCTTATTTTCGCTTATTTTAGCAAAAATGCCTTTTTTTGCTTCAAGGCCTTTTCTTTAGAATTATTGCACGTTTTTGCCTTGTATGTATTATTTTTATATACAGTGCTAAGATATCAGAAAATCTGCCGTGGTCCAATCTGACCATTCATCACGAAACCTTAAATTCACGTATTTGTATTTTGAAATACGAGAGAATTCCTGAAAGTATATCAGTATATTTCTCTCCATTTCCCCATTTCATAAATACTAACCATATTCTGAGAAAACTGTCTATTGACAATACACCGAGGGCATCTTTTGAGTGGAAATAAATGTAAATACCCACAAGGTTTCAGTGTTGCTAATCTTAGACTTCTAAAATATATGCCAGACACATCAGTAGGTGTTCAGACATCCTTCTCTGTATTCAAACTGATTTTGTCTCCCAATGGTTGTAGATTTGAAATTGCGATCATTGAAAAGTTACTGGTAATACATTTCAATGGAAACTATTAAGAGTAAAATGTAGAAGAGTTGTAAATATGTATAGAGTTTTACAAATAATGTTTAATTATATTATGAATGTAATCCATGACAGTGCCTTTTTCTCCTTACTCTTGACATTTTTAGTGCCTTTTTAGGCGTCTAAAATATGATTTTTTAGTGCCTAAACATCCGATGTCTACTCATCACGACCAAGGAACAGGGTACGGTGCTGCATATTGCCTGCAATGCCATAAAGGTAATGCTGAGTATATTGAGTTACCGAGTTCTGTGCACAAGGTGAGTCCTGCTATCACTTATTCAGGAACACAAACAGCATTAAATGGACATTTTTGAGGAACTTACGACCTAATACGAAGCTGAAGGTGGTGGTTTCTAGATCGAATAATCACTCGTAACGAGTCTGGTGTCGCCTTTGTGGTTCAAAAACAAATCGTTCGCCGAAATGGGATACGCAAAAATTTATTTACTGTCCTTTGATACTTGGGTGAAAATTTAAAGAAACATTTTGGAGCAGATTTTGGGAAAATGATAGTTTAAAATTACCTATATTTTACGTAAAATTACGCAAAGACTATTCAAAGTTTCGAGAAATCGCACATAAACGTATTAAAAGATCTGCTTAAAACAGATTTCATCTAGGAAGTAATATCTCTTGAATATTGTAATTGTTGGAAGACACCGAATATAATTAGAAACTTTTGCAATTGTCGAAACCCAAGGATTTCAATGAAAATGGGATCTGTGCCATTCTTTTATTTGATCTCTATGCTATATGAAGAAAAAGTTTAATAAAGAAATGTGGAATCATTTTTGAGACAATTTTGAAAATATTGTTGAAAGTATTGCTTTATGTAAAATACCCATTGTTTGGATTGTACAAGGATGAAATAAAGGGTTGGTTGTATGATAAGGTGGTATTACATACTCTAGCCAAAACCTTAAGATAGCTTAGTAGGGCAAGTTGAAATGGTAGGTGGGTTGTGGAATCCTTCTTACAATGTTCACATGCACAAATATCATTAGGACAAAATAGCATTTATTCACGTCAAATGCACCAACTTCTGTAAGAGAGACGTACAATTTTCATAAATCATAGTGCTGGTACACTCCAGACTGGCAGACAGGTAGAATTTGCCAGCACAGAGAAGATATTACGAGTAGTATTCGTCCTTTTCATGCACGAAAGAAGTCCTGGCGCACGAAACATAATCTCGTTCAACGAACGCAGAAGTTGGCGCGCGGCACAAATGTCTGTTGACGCCACAGAGCAGGCTCAGTTTGTAACTTATTATGCAAATTACAAGATTAAATACGATTCTGTACTTGGCGATTACCGCACTACTAAAATACACTTTGAAATGACATGCAGAGTAGGGCTAATGCCAAAATTGTATGAAATAGGGTTGTAATTTGCACAAAGGCAATGAGATTTTCGTGACACGTGAAACATACCCGCATGTAACGGAGAATATTCTGAGTCCGAGTTAACTGAACTCTGTGTCGCAAATGTACGAGGCGAGTTAAGAAGGTGGGGACAATTTGTTCAATCGTATAAACGGATTCAAAAGATCCAGAGCATTTCGACCATGGTTGATTGCCGAGGTTCGGTACAGTCGTTTGCGGCGACTGCAGGTGCATTTCTGGGAAGCTGCACATGCGGAAGTCAGCGCTGTTGGCATCCTGGCGAGCGGGGAAGAGCGAATTCATGTCTGATACAATATCACAGAGCTAATGGCTGAGAATAAAAACGTTATGAAGCCGACATGAGCGTCGAGATGGCTCACAAAAAACACAGAAATAAACATTACAAGGAAAACCCGGCAGACGTTGTTCTGCCCCTCATCTCCCTCTTTCCCCTCCCATCACCGTTTCTTACTGTCTCTCCCTCCCTCCTTCATCATGTTCCTGTCTGTCTCCGTGTCTCTGTGAAGTTTTAATTGCACGTAGAAGTTTGAATTGCATGTGTGCTATTGACATAGAGATAATCAACGATTTTTCATGGAATTAATGAGCATATTCATTAACTAAACGGAAAAAATATTAAGTTATGGAATTTAAAATTCGTGATACGTGAAGTGTTTGTTACCAAGGAAATTGTTAATAAACAAATACGCGTTTATTGGAGGCCATGTCTGAACCAAAACGCATATCTGACGCCGCTAATGAAGCCAGTAAAAATTTAATGCCAAAATATCTAACAAAATGTGTGATGCAACGAATTTAAAGATTGGTGTAAAAAGATAAAGAAATTTTAAATATAAGTGAGAACGTCTTGCTGGAGTATTTCGATGAGGAAGCAAAGAAGTACAAAATACTTGTTTCACTTTGTGTTAGAAAACAAACATATTTACTTATGTGTGTCGTTTATTTTCATTGTAATGTAAACAAGGGAGACAATATTTAATCCCTAGAGTAAATATTATCTTCCTAAGGTGCGAATACAACACTTTAGTCCCTGATTTGCTAACAGCAATATCCACATTTTATCGTGAAAAAAATATTAGTATTATTTTTAAAAGTAGTAAAAAAAGATTATTTTGACGTCATTTTGAATTGCATCATTTGCGAATTTCGAGTGATGGCTGCTGTGTTAGTCAAAAGTGCGTTGTAATGGCATTTCGTAAGAGTGTGGAATAATGGGAGAAAGCGCGCGCTGTTTCCCGTGGTTGCCGCTGGCGGCGCCGCCGCGCCGGCCGCCGCCCCTCGAGTGCTCCCCTGCGCCGCAGATAAGCCCCCGAAGCCCCTCGCCACGCCGCCCCGCGCCGCCCCGCGCAGCGCGCTATCTGCGGGCGGCCGCCTGGACGAGCGAGGGCCCTTCCTCCCCTCCCGCGTCGCGGAGGAGGCGGCGCTGCGGTCGCGCACCGGCTCCTGCCGTCACGCACGCCGATC
>JAHLJT010007173.1:0-19043 GCA_031308135.1 Acheta domesticus
TTTCTTGGACTTCTTTCTTGAACTACAATAATATTAAATTAAAAGTATTTGATTGAGTGAGACTGATAAAGAAGTGTTGTATTATTATAGTATATAAATATTTATAATAAAGTAGGTCATTTTTAATTGCTTTTTCTTCACATTTTAATATGCACATCTGGTTGCAAAGAAAGAATTTATGTAGTAATTGCTGTCGTGAGGAGGTGTGATAAGTGGTAAGCAAAACATTTGTTTCGGTGTTGTAACTGTTTCTCCACACGTACAAATTTGTTGTGTATTTGTCCAAAGGTTTTGTTTATTACAATTTATGAATTTTTTCTCTTTTTTTTCTTCAGAGGGCTTGATTGGAATTGCAATGGCTGGTGGAGCTGTATTGGCCATCGGTGGTTTGGTGGGTCTAGGATTAGCCCTTACCAAGGAAGATCTTCATAAGTCATCAGAAGGGCAGGAACTAGCACTGGAAGCTTCACTCGTACCGCCTGTTTGTAGTTGCAAGTGTTGGAATTGCTGATTCAAGTTACACTATGGAGGATTGTGATCATAGATATTCTGGGACCAGTTGCCCAATATTTATAATAAATTTTATGTGATTTTCATTTTCTTTTTATTGGGTATATGTTGTATATATTTTTGTTAATAGTTTACAGTGTTAGTTATTATTATATATCACTCTTTTCTTAAATCAGAAGTTTTAGACTTGTATTATGTTCTGATACACCAAGAAAGAGGTTTCACTGTTCTTCTATAATGATTGTGATACAGACTTTTCTTTATTCACTGTGGTTAGTGCAGAGGGCTAGTATTCAAATGTTTGTATTGTTGGTTATGATGCAGTCCTCTTTTGAAAGACATGAAATTGATTTTAGGGTGTAAGAAGTAGCACTGCAATGCAGTACTGGAACTTCAAAGACTATTTTATTATGACTAGAATTGCAAAGTTGTTACTCAAATCTTTAACTAATTTTTGCAGGTAATGCTTATGACCTTTTCATATAGGAGTAGTTCTTTTTTGTCATTGTTTGTATATTGCTATGTCAGAAATTGAGTGTAAATGTATTGCACTGTGCGCATATTGGTTTGAAGATTTGTAAAATTCTTGATGGTCATAAGTTTCATTGGGTAATGACATTGTTTACTAGACTTCTTCTCTGGTGAGCAATGAATGACAGTATATGATAAATAACATTTTCTATATTTTTTTCTAGTCTGTTTGAGTTGGAGTGATATTTAGTTGTGATGTAGATTACTTAACAAGAGCAGAAGTCAATAGGCATTGTTCACAGAATTGTGCTCTCTAAAATACCAGCCATCTCGCAAACAGTTCTGAATAGGATATGAGCAATTCACAGTATATTATGACTGATTGTAGTTTGCTCAGAGTAGGAGTAAATATATACAGCATGTTTTAGACATATTTGGGAGATATAAAGGTTTAATTTTTTTGAATGAAAAAATTAATTCTTACACAAAAGAGAAAAAATTTGTTTGAAACACCTTATTTAAAAAAAAAAGTTAGAAAGTCTATGTGATTTTGACACACTTTCATGACATTTCTCCAGGCCAAATGGAAATCAAAGGAAAAATAGAATTAAGAGCCTCAAAATAAAACTGATTATTCTACTTCATCCCCTTGGCAATCAGTATTAAAATGTGTATCATGCAGCAGTGGTATTATATTTTTCTTATAAGATCTAAGAAGGTAAGACACACTTAGTTGTCAGTGAAATGAAGCAATGGAAGCTGTGGAAATGAAATTGTATGCGTTGTGCTTTCAGTATGGCTTTTAATTAGCAGAGGCTTCTTTTCAGTGACTAGTAGAACATTCTTTTTTCTTGTCAGTTTTAAAGATTGTATTACTACTAATTCTGTTTTTTACATAGTTTCTGCTTAGTCTATGTTGACTTTTGTACTTGCTGAATGAATATTTTTGGGGAAAATATAAAAATATTGTTTCTCAAAATATCACACTGTTGAAAATTTATCTCAAGTAATATATTGGTGGGGTGTAAATGTCCTTGGTGAGTGAAAATATGCTCACTCATGACTGATGATATTGATTAATAAATTTGTAAAATATATTATGTTGCATACTTTTCTGTGTGTGTAATTCTTTGAATTGTTTTTGTAGTAGTATTTCACTCATCTTGATAATAAGATTTTAGACCATAACTTGTGTAGGTAATTTCTCCTTAAGAAAATTAGTTCATTTCAGAATTGCAGTTGATATGTGAAGAATTTGTTAAAGAACAGCACATTTTCGTAATTTTTCTGAAAAATCTTGAGTTGTTCGTTTACAGACAATAATAATTGATAATGTTACTTTAATTCCTGCAAGTAAGAAAGGCATTCAAATTTAATAGTTGGATGTTTGTTTGATCTTGTAATTTTATAACATTCAAATCTACCGGAATAAATCTCAAATTAGTACATTTAAGTATAATAGTTTTCATCCATAAATACCTTTTTCTTTGAGATGATACATTTATTTGTATAAGTGTGGGAATGCAGGCTAAAAGTTTGTTTTTTGGCATAGATTACTTGAATATTCCAGATTTTTCTGGATGTGTGAACGTTTCATATTTTTTCTCAGAATATTTAATACAATCTCATAGCCATCTGTCAGTTTTAAGAGGAACCAAATACTTTTTACATGGCATTTTACATGCCACGTAGTGGCATTTTTATTGTTCTCATGAATCCTGACCAAAAATAAAGTAATTTTTGAAGCCAAAAGTTTCTTTTTTAATAATAATAGAAAATCACAACAGACATGGCAATAATAATAATAATAATAATAATAATAATAATAATATGATGATGATGATGATGATGATGATGATAATATTTTATACAAAACAGTAGCAACCATATCTTTTCTATTACGAAGTTTCCTTCACATGTTTTCAATGTCTGTAGTTTTCATGTCGCAGTGCTGCATCCAAGTGCAAAAATTTTAGCAAAGAGTTAATCAGAGACAGACATTTGGATTATGGACTACAGTTTGGCACAGAACATCCAGGTTGTTTACCCTCTTTTGCATGCATGAAATGGAAGTTCTTTATAGTGGTTAGTTCTTTAGTTGAAGATATTAATTCCTAAAGGGGCAGAAAAGACGTAAAAATGATTTGTTTGCAAATGCGGCATTTATCATCTTGGGAAATTTTGAGAACTGCTTTATCATTATGTATTTTCAACACCTGAATTTGGCTAGTTGTTAAATTGCTTCCCTTTCTTACTTCATTTGTCCCCTATTAAGCCACATGAATTATTGATATGCACCTTGTCCACTCTTTTTAGATATTATCCATGGAGTGGTTTGTTTCTCAATGATTTTTTTAACATTTTTTGTCTCTCACATTTCATGTTAAGTAGCATCAGAAGTTCAGAATCTGTTATTCTGGGTGTTTTGTTCCAAAACTTCTTGCGACACTTTCAGTGCTCTGTTTCCCATTCTTTGATCAGATTTAATGACCAGCCTTATTAGTGGGTCATCTTGATAATTGACCACATACTTTTCCTTCCCAACTATTGTATTGTGCCTGGAGGCTTCAATTTGTCCAAGGCTTCTTCCTTCTCCTTTACGTGACACACAAAGTCTATGAACATCAGTTCAAGGGGGTGACATGATGCACAGTAAGCGGTTTTCTGGTTTTTTCCATTTTCTTGACTTTCTTGAGACTGCTTAGGCTCCCACTAACTGAGCCAAAACTATCTGTTACAGATTTTATATTCTTGGAGTTCAGAGTGGACTGAAGAACTGCAAGTCTTGTTCTTCTGTAATACTCCTTGCAAATTATTTCGTTGTGTCGTTTGAGATTTTTTCGCATTCTTTAATACCCAGATATCTGTAAGTTTTACTGGCTCAAGATCTTGAATCACAGTAGGTATATCAACTTCAGTGTTTTCAGATGACATTTTGCCTCTAATTTGACTTTAGCACATTGTCTAGACCTAATTTTCTTGCAGATGCCATTGCTAAAATCATTGATAAGAGACAGCATTTGGAGATAATCACTTCATTCTCAGAAAACCCTTGAAGTTCATCCATGTAAAACAAATGTGATACTGGTCTTTATCACCATGGAGCTTGTAGCCAACTCAGTCTAGAAGTGTAATCAAACTAAAGGAAAAACAGCAGAGGGAGATTGTGAATCTCCATGGAAATTTCCCCTGTTAATCTGAATACTTCTTGCTTCTACTACTTCCTTCGCACCATGCATTTGTAACTTGGTATTCCATGACTTCATACTAACCTTGCAAAACTCAGTCTAGGGTGAAATTGATAGAATCTCCAGGGTCTTAAAAATCCAATCGTGTGGTACACTGTCAAAGGCCTTCTGTTAGTCAACCCAAACCAAGCTTAAATTACAATTTTGTTTCCTTACATCATTCAAGATGACTTTATTTAATAACAAAATTACTTTTACAGCCGTAGAACCGCAATGACATCCTTTCAGTTCAACTGGCCACAGATGTTTTCTTCTCTGGTTGTTAGCAATGGGCTGGTAGGTTATAACTTCATACATTACTGAAAGGCTAGTGATTGGCTTTCAGTTCTTTGCCAAGTTTACCCCCTTTCGGAAGCAGATGCATGTGAGCATTTTGGGAGTTCTGTGGGTTTCTCTTTTCAACTTCAAATTGAGCCCAAACAATTTCAAATTGGATCAAAATAAAGTTGGGGCCAACAATTTCAATGTGGGAATAAAACATTCAAATCGAGACCAATTACTTACAAATTGAGACTTAACAGGTTGAAACAGAAAAGTAAATAAAATCACATTACAACCATTTAAACAGAACTAGTGGTGTTACAGAATGGCACAGACTTTCCCATATTAGTTTTCTATTTCCTTGGATCTGGGCTAGCTATTCGGAATTGCCACATACTCTTGCCAGCTGCCAATCTATTGCTGCCCAAAGTAAATTTTTTTATTTTTCGGTTTCCTAATGGTAGAACCGAAATATTAATTTTAGAATATTAAAGAACAGTGGAAACCCCGTCCGAAATGGCAATTTTCTTTGAAATATTTTGAGCCGTTTTTAAGAGAATGGTTACATCACTACTGTAAATGTGAAATTTGAAGCTCTTTTTCATAGAAATCTTTTGTGTTTACGGAAAACATTATTTGAAGTAATTAAAAGCACTTTAACTCACCAATACAATAGTGTTTACAAGTTGTAGAAAATGTGCGTATTAACGATGTGAGAAATTTTTCAAAAAAAATTACATTACTGTAATTTTTGAAAAAAACAAAAAAATAATCAAAATGAACTTTACGTCATGTTAAAGAGTACAATTAGCATTATAAGTTCGAAAAGTTTGATGGAAAATTTTGGAGCCATTTTTGAAGAAAATCGCGTTGAGCGTTTCTGAAAATGCGGAATTTTGAGCTAGTGATCACAGAAAACGGTTTGAGTTTTCGAGGAATTTTACTTGACATTATTTGAAGTACATATACTCATAAATATAATAGTGTGAAAAATTCGCCGTTAAAATAATGATTAACGTCGTGCGAGTTAAGTAAAAAAAAAAAAAAATTGTAATTTTTGAAAAAAGGATAGAGCAATATGGGGTTCAAATCATCTCATAGAGTACTTTACGGACTATCCTTACCTACAGTTGAAAGAAAAAATTGGAGTTTTTCAGAAAATTTTGTTTTTGTAATTTTTTAAATTACCCTTATTGCTCGCAATGTTGTGCGAAAACTACTCAAATTTTAAAAAAATGTACACGACCTTAATGATAGGCATCACTTTGGAGAACAAATTTTATTTGAAAGAAAAATCTCTATCTTCATTTTTTGCAGTTGTTGAAGACGCTGAAAAAAATTAAAACTTTAGCAATTTCAAAATTTTAGCGTTACCCGTGAAAATCGGACCTATGCCAAATTAATAAGTATATTTTACTCTATTCTTACAAGAAACTCAAAGAAACAAAAAATGGAGCTGTTTTTGAGAAACTTTTGAAAATGTGCGGGGGGCTTCATGTAAATACCTCAAAAAAGTAATGATGTTTTCGCAATAGCAGAGCTTCGACTCAGGCCAGATTTGACGGGTTTCTTCAGTTTGGAAAAAAAATGTACGCATAGTTAGGCGCTAGTGTTGTTCACATACACAGGACGGGCGGACAGGGACGTTTTGCTTTCAATTGGTTTTCCGGTATCAAGGACCCATAAAACAGGTATTCTGGCTACACCACGTGTTAGGGGACTTTTTTAAATTTAGCAACTGGTTTTATACCACTTTTTCGTTATCAGGGCCCCGGCAATGAATTTTTTTCTGCCGAAAATTCGCCGTTTTTTTCGCGCAGCAATTACATAACTTTCCGTATACTACGTCCGTACTAGTTGAATGTGGCGTCGCCGACGCTGTAAATTGTTATTAAACTATATTCTTGTGTTGAAAATTTCTTTCATAATTCATTTCTTTCATGCATAGCTTTGTTCAAATATGTTCTTGGAGTATATGGCATTGGACTTGCCAATGAATAGTAGCAAACTGTTAATGTTATACTCCCGTTCAAAAATTTCCAATACTCAATGGTCTTGTATATTAACTCAAAACGGGATGTGAACTGATAATTAGAGACCGGATTTTTATGTAATTACATATTTTTTGTCTTTCTACTTACCGTTCTCAAAATTTTAATCTTGACGGATCGTCGCCCGTCCTAACACAATATCAGATATTTTCGTTACATATTTTTACATATTTGGTACTATATTACGTATTTTACATATTTCGCTATTTTTTCAACATATTTTTTACTTTATCAATTTTCTTATATATTTTTATGAAAAGAAGTATTTTCAAAAAAATCAGGACTTTTCCTACAATTTTACTGCATGCCATTGCATACTCTACTCTAGGTACGTTTCGTGAAGACGCGGTCAAATATTCTCACAGTCCGACGTGCCTGCTTCATTTATCTCAGTGGCGGGAAGTGCGCGTCAGCGACAGATCATTCTCATCTTTAGGTGTGAGAAGTGTCATTGACGACGCGTTTGGTGACCTTTAACTTAAGTGTCAGTATCAACAGCTCAGTACAAGAAATCAACATACAATACATGTACGTTACTTTACAACGCATTGCCAGATGACATAAAACAATTAAAGTCGTATACAATTTAAGTTAAAAGTAAAATCTTTTCTGCTGCAAAACTGTTTCTATACAATTAGAGACTATACTGATCGCGAAAAAGAAAATAATGTAACAAAACAAAGATATATAATGAATTAGTTTATGTTTGCATTGTATACATTTAAAAAAATATTTAATACGCCTGTAACAAGTAATGTACTTCAGCTTCCGGTCAATGACCCCCATCTCGATCAGGTTTTTGTCCAGTTTCCCTGATCCATAGAGCAAATGCTGAGATGGCCCCTTGTTTTGCTTCTGGACGTAAATGTAGCTTCACTGTGCGCACGTTTTGTTGAGCACTCCTTTTGCTTGTAGTTCATTTACAGTTGAAATTGATTTTCTATAACTCGGGAAAAACATTTTTCAAATATCTTTATTTTTCTAAAATAATTATTTTCTAAATTAATTTTTTCGTTTTTTTTTTGTTTTTTTTTTATATAAATTCTGGCCCTCAAGAAAATGTGCGCAGATAAATTTCTTTCCCCACACGTCATATACAGTTTTTTACTGTTTTTTGACTAAATAAATAAATAAATAAATAAATAAAAACCTCAATTTCCAAGAAACTTCGGAGATCTCCGTTGTGTAACACTTCGATGAGAATATTCCATGCCGCAGTGATTGCTGGTTGTAGATTTTGCCAGTTTGTACGATGGCTTCTATTACGTCTGGTCTGGCTACTAAACTACATTCCTGGATGACAATTTGTGAAGGTTTTACTACTGATGGGAAAGCTGTATGGTGCAGGTAGGCATCAACTTTTGTATTCCAAATGATTTTTAATATGTTTGCATTGTTTTTAAAATTGTATAGGAATTTTTTATAAATGTAAGTTCCTATTATGTAAAGGAGTTTTATAACTAGAGTATTTTAGTATTACATATGATGTCCAATTTAACATATTTATTACATATTCTTAATGTTTTCATTACATTTATGTACATAATTTGACGTTTCATTCTATACATTTTTCCTGTCTCTACTGATAAAACTGCAGTTTCAAAATTATAATCGCTGTAAATACAAGTATATGCATGATGCGACAGCACAGCTATATTTTTTACGTTTTGTTTTCTAATATGAACATAAATGATCACTTGTATGCCGTTGTTTTGCGTTATTCTCTAATGCTAATATAAGATTATTCGCAATTAGTTCGGAAAATTCTGACGCAAAAACTTCAACTATATTTGATTCCCCTGAGTTATTTAACACTTCCGTATTTTTGGCCCCCATTTTAAGATTTTAAAACTCGACAAACTCAGTCTGATATTTGTTCTGAAGATGAATATGTATAAGCATTAAAAGATTACTATTTTGTATGTTTATGTGTATAAGTTGTAAGTCACATTAAATTGAAAATCGATTTTTGCACGCTTAAGAAATGAATTGTTTAGTACTTACAGTTTTTATTTCCTTCGTATTCACTTTACGTTCTTCAAATTTATAATAATGGGGTTTAATCAACGCCACCAGCATAAATCCATTTAGGTGGCGTTGGTTTAATTTTTGTCATACAAAGAACGTAGATCCAAAACACGAAAAAACACGTTTGTGACAATATCTTGGAATCTTATGGCGGAATCGGAAAACAAATTATCAGTTCCCCAATAGGGGACCGAGACGCGTTCAATGTCACCTCGTATGTCTTCATTGGTGCACGGGAAGTGGTCTAACCGTGAGGCAAGGAACTGTATTTTCTCCACGCACGCACACGAAGAGTTTACTCAAATACTATATAGGGATGTACGTATGTATACGGGAAAGTAAAAACTAGTGGTGCTAGAATGGCACAGACTTTCCCGTATTAGTTTTCTTTTTCGTTTGGTCTCGACAAGCTATTCGATCTTGCCACTACTCTTGACATCTGCCATCTATCGCCACTAAGAGTACATTTTTTTGACATTTTCTTAATTTTTCGGTTTTCTAATGGTAGAACAGAAATATTAATTTTAGCATATTAAAGAACACTAAAACTTGTCCTAAATGGCAATTTTCGTTGAAAAATTTGGAGCCTTTTTTTTTTTAAGAAAATGGCGTTTAAGCGCTGCTCTAGATGCGAAATTTAAAGCTCTTTTTCACAGAAAATTTTTGAGTTTTTGAAAAACGTCATTTGAAGACATTTGAAGCACATTAACTCACAAATACAACAGTGTTTACAAATTGCTGGAAATGTGCATACTTACGCTATGAAAGAACTTTCAAAAAATTATATTTGTGTAATTTTGAAAAACGAAAAAATACCCCAAAATAAACTTTACGTCACATATTTTATTATTATTTGCGAGTGTATTACAACTTAGAGTCGCTTATTCGCATCCTAGCTTCTATTTGCTACGATCTTTCCAGTCATTTTCTTGCAGGTTTCTTCCGTCCATCGCTTATTTACTGCATCCTTCCAAAGTGTCCTCGGTTTCCTTCTTCTCCCTCTTTCTGCAGGGGTCCATTCGATCGTTTTTTTTGGCCACCTTCCCTCATCCATGCGACGCACATGACCATACCATCGGAAGCATTTTGCCTCCACAGTGTCTAAAATTGTGGTCCCTATGTTTTGTCTTGCTAGCACATCTATATTCCTTATTCTGTACTGAATCGTGAGCTGACAAGAACGTCACCAATACCCTATTTCTGTTGCTCTTAATTTTTTCTTTAGTTGTTCCGTTGTTGCCCACCCTCTGCTCCATAGATAACAATGCTCTCTGCAATAGACTTGTATATCTTTATTTTCGTGCAAGGTCTTATTTGTGTGCTCCATAGAGTATTGTACTACTGTTTGTAACTTGTTTCCATTTTCTTATTCTTTCAATAATTTCAGCTTAACTTTTACCATTTTTGGTAAACATTCCTCCAAGGTACTTGAAGCTATCGACTCCTTTGATAATACCTACTTCTAACATCAAATTTCTGTTTACATTATCAGCTACAATATATTCAGTTTTTGAGATATTTATTGTTAGCCCCCATTTCTGGTATTCTTCAAACAGCTTCCTCAACATGTAATGGATATCATCTTCATCTTCTGCCAATACCAATTGGTCGTCAGCAAAAAAGCTAAGTGAACAGTTTATCCGTTCCGATTGAAATTCCCATATTCACGCAAGTTCACCTCCATCTCTCCAAGGCAGATGTTAGATATATTTTGAAGAGTGTGGGAGCGATTGCACATCCTTGTCGCAGACTTTTGGTGACAGGGAATTCTTCAGATATTCTTCCATCTACCTTCACCCTACTAGTACAATTGACGTACAGTACTTTCACGGCACTTGTATGTAGGTTACTAACTCCATTTGCTTTTATTGCTAACCACAATTTGCAGAGGGGAATACTGTCATACCTTTTCTAAATCAAGGAAGACCAAGTGGGTTTCAAGGTCTCTTGCAAACCGTTTCTCCAGAAGCTGCTTTAAACAGGAAAAAAAAAAAATACACACATGATCTTCCAGCACGAAATCTATTTTGTTCTTTCAGCTCGTATATCTGATTTTCAATTCTCTGTATTATAATTTGCCATATAGTCTTGAAAGAGAATTAGTCGCACTAATTCCTCTGTAATTGAAGCAAACTCTTTTCCCTCCTTTCTTGTAAATGTTCGAGATATAGGTAGTTTTCCACTCAGGGGGTACAATGTCTTCCCTCAAGAACCAGCTGAAAACATAAGCTATACTACGATTTTTCTAACTTTGCCCCCCAGGGCCACTCAAATCGTGATGGAATATGTCACGGATCTTTCTCAGTCTTTCCACTAGATTTCGCATGATCGCGACCGTATCAAGCAGTGCTTGCGATCATGCGACTTCTACCAGCAAGACCGAGAAAGACGCGAAACGGCGCGCCGTGTCATATTCCATCGCGAAGATGGGCCTTGAGGGGCCAAGTTGGAGAAATCGCAGTATAACAGCTCGTGAAGCTAGTCCGTCCCATATTTAAAAAGTTCTATGTGGAGTCCGTTCGGTCCAGGCGAGGGTCCATTTTTCATGGATCTTCCTTTATCTCATTAACTGAGATGACGTCATTTTCATTAAAAATCTGACCTGAGAAACTTATTGTCTAAATGAGTAATAAATTCTGGACGATCTTCAGTTAACAGCTTCTGGTGATAAATTTTCCACTCTTTTAAGGGAATAAGACTTATGGGCATAGTCTCTTTTCTATTTGTTCTAAGAGATTTCAATATTTTCCATGCTTCAGTTACCTTTCTATATCCCACATGCTCATCAATAGTCTTACATTTTTTATTCCACAGTTCAATTTTGGCTTTCGTTACTTCTTTCTTTACTTCCCTACAACACTGCGAATACAATTTTCTATCTTCATGTTAACTCTTATTACAAACTAGTGGTGCTACGACAGCACTTACTTTCCCGTATTAGAGGAAACAGCTACGTAGTACTGAAATATTGCACTTATGCGCTACTAACATCTTAGCTATTATTTGAAAACGTCCAATTCAACCAAGAAACGTACAACTCACTGTTTCCATAACTGTTTTCAGAACTATGTAGAATAATTCTACAACTGCACAAAAATCGAATACGAAAGTTTTGTAAACCTGTATTGGAAAAAGAAGCCTGATACCATGGACAATATAGAAATGCATTTCATATGGCCATGATTAGAGAAGAGTATTTTAAAACCTTGCAACAAATACTCTTCTCACTCCAATTGGAACAACATTTGGTGCGAAAACTAAATATTTTCATGCAAATTAGACAATTATAACTCCTTTTCATATAGCTCCATCAGGTCACAACAATCATACGTAATTCACAGATATTCGAGAGCGCAAAGTAAATTCCATTGTTGCAGACCCTGCATTGTCGCTATTCCGAAAGCTATTATTTTTTTTACTTTTTAGTTCAATATTTCAAAATAAACATTTTCTAAAATATTAATGTGTAAATGTATAACAAAAGGTCGAATGTAAGAAACGAACAAAGAAATAATATACAAAAATGCAAATTCTAATTTACGACCCATATAGCTGTCCGAAGCGCAGTAAATTTACAGCGGGCTATTATGTTTGTCACAAAATTGTAGAAAAACTACTCGTATTTTGAAAAAAAAATAAGCCTGACCTTATTTGAAGATGTAATTTTGATAAATACATTTAATTGAGAAAAATTGTATTTTTAAAATTGTAGTTGTAAGAAAACGACGAAAACGAAACGCACTCAATTCCGAGCGGGCTATTATGTTTGTCAGGAAATTATAGAAAAACTACTCATATTTTCAAAAAATTCAACATGACCATATCTGAAGATCTGTTTTTGATGAGCATATTTCATTAAGAAAAACAATCGTGTCTTCACAATTGTAGTTGTAGAAAGATGCCAAATTTTTTTAATATTTAAAAAGTTTTGCAAAATCTGGCATTTCAACGAACATGAAACCTGCACCATTCTCTTAAGCTACCTGTATGCTATCTCAGATCCCAATTTAATAAAAAAAACGTTGTGCAGTTTTTAAGAAAAAAACGGTTTAAAGAAATAAAAAATTGTCTATGATTGACACAATTTTTTGAAACAAATACTTATGTTTTTGAAAAATTGAACATGACCTTATTTGAAGACCTGTTTTCTATGAACACATTTCATTAAGAACAAAAATTGAATCTTCATAATTGTAGTTGTTGGAAGATGCCGAAAAAATTTAGAATTTTTTCAATTTTCGAAAAATGAGAGTTTTCTACCAACATAAGACCTACGCCATTCTGTTAAATGGCCTTCAGGCTATCCAACAACAAAATTTACTCAAAATGACTTTCGCTGTACTATACGTACTACTACACGAACGTACGTACGTATAGTATACGGGAATGTAAGAAGTTGGCCATCCCTGCCCTATAGGACTGGTCGGCGAGCCCCCATGACCGGTTGGGCTCAGCCAGCGGCGTAAAACTTCGCCTTCTTCACCGAGGAGGGCAGCAACGCCCGCCTCTCACTGCGAGGCCTTATAAGCGGATCGCAGCGCCCCGAGAGCACACTCAGAGTTGAAGTCGCTACTGGTAGTACGCCTGCGCGGACGAGAGATAGTACGATTCTGCGCTACTGCATAAACAGACTTGTATCACGGCTGCTAGTTTATTTCTTTATGACGACCCGGCTTCGAGCACATCTGAAGAACGAGAACTGACCCTGGCTTTTGGTTTGTGATTTTTTGATTTTGGAAAATAAAATTAGTTTTCATAGAACTTGCTATTCTTTTCATTTAGTATCCGACACTGCCCTTTTCGCTATTCGTGGAATAAGGTTAATAAAAAATTTGAACCATTTTTGAGAAAATATGGAACATGTTTTCGAAGGTTCAAGTAAAGAACTCCCCAAAAATTAATATCTGTTTGAAACTTCGAAACGCGTAGTTCGTTCACAACAATCGGGGAATATCAATTTTTACTTTCCCGTATACGTACTGAAATGTACCAACAATGTCTCGTCATAAATTATTACGAGATCGTGCCGTTTTAACTGACATAATTTACCTTAGGACTGTTATATTCGTGACCCGTTCCGAATTTATAGAAAAATTTTGGGCGCCAGGAACAGGTTACGATAATTGATAATTGAAACCAATGCTTCCACAGCTAATTTTAACGAATGGGTAAATATCCGGCTAGCTGGGTCAATGGGTCACGTAATGGATAATCGCTATCGCCTAGATAGCCGATTATTTGATCTGCCAACTATACAGTATGGCGAGGAATCTGAAAGGAAATAATTATATATCTCTAACTACTTAACAGTTGTGATTGACCAAATGAAAATCATCTTTTCATTTCCAAAAGAAACATTTAACAATTTATTGACTTCTATTGACAATTGTTCTGCCTTTAGGTCATGACCTCGTTTTAAAAGAAAACTTTTGTACTGCAGTACTTATCTATACGTGATCTTGACCGACGGCGCCCCGCAGTATCTTCTCACTTGAATGCTGATAATCCCAAGTCCAATTTCTCTCTTCTAATTTTGCGACGTTGCCGGCGAATACAGCCTCACTGCCTAGAATATCTACCGGTTCTTACTTGATATTCACAGTTCCTAGTTCTCCCCAACTACGTGGTAAAACATTATAGTCCAAAACCTCAATATAAAAAAAAACTTTCAAAGTCCTAAGCGAATTTAACTGCTGCACATCAACTTTCAGAGTCCGAAAACTATTGATTCTCACGTCAAACTTACAAGTCCCACTCCCCTAATATTAAACTCGCGAGCGATCTGTACCATTCGACGGCCTCTATCAAAATGTCATTTACTCCTCCGTTTTTCGCCCTCAACGCCTCGGTATCCATCCTTCATTCTTATTTTTTTAAACAAAACGACAAACTTCGACAGTCTATTCTCAGGAGTTGACAGTCTATTCCCCCTTAGCCAATCCATTTATTTCTTACCAAAGGGTCAATCCATTTTAAGTGGTCCAGCAGTGGTCGCTCGACCATCTCGAAAAAAATTAATATTTTGTACATAAATTTCCTTGTGTCTTGGCTGTTCAAAACCATCTTTAACCTTTTTTTATTTTATCTGGTTTACAAATGGCGGCCATTTTTATTTCGCGCCGTGCGCCATTTTTCGCGTTCGCAAACATTTACTCTTTGCTACATTACTCAGCTCTAGGTTGTTCTAGCGTTTTAGAATAAAAAGAATGCGATTCAGCATACTCTGGGCTGCAAATCGAAATATTATTTATCTATTTTCTATGTTTTTATTTGGGAAATATCTTTAACCAAATCTATGGAACGCGAATGAACGAAATTCGATTTTCAGAGAGTAATTTTTCAAAGAAGGAATAGAATCTGAGCCTTAATTTTTTCTGTGCATTTACACACAACAGTATAGTTACTTTTTGTAAAATAGCATTGGCATATAACGTACCCCTTAAAAATTACATCCTCTTGAAAATTGAAATTTTGGAGTGGAAACAGAACACGACTAGTGGTCCCCTGATACCTAAAAAGTGTTTTATTTCAAAACGTCTGACTGTCTGTCTGTCTGCCCGTCTCTCTGTCCGTCTTTGAACATCACTAACGCCTAAACCATGCGTAGAATGTTTTCCAAATTGAAGAAACCCCTGTCCATCTGACTCGAGTCGAAGCTTTGAGATTTTGAAACACATTCTTTAAACTTTGGGACTATATACATGATACCCCCTGACATTTCTAAAATTTTCTCAAATTTTCGTCTGAGTCGAAGCTCTGACATTTTGAAAAAATATTAATTTTTGGGGTTACTTTATACGAAGAAATTGAAAGATTTTCAAAATTTTCTCAAAAACACCTTCAAATTTTTTCTTTAAATTTCTTGTAAGAATAGAGTAAAATACACTTATTAGGTCCAAATTTCATTGTTAACTCTGAATTTCGGAAATTTGCAATTTTTTTTCCCCGGCGTCATTCTACATCTACAAACTAATGCTGCTACAGAATGGCACAGACTTTTTCGTGTTAGTTTTCCATTTCATTGGGTCTTGCTATTTATACTTGCCACATATCTTTTCGGAAACTCAAACATTTTTTTGTGAAAAAGAGTTTCAAATTTTGCAGTTTAATAGCGCTTAAATGTCATTTTATTAAAAAGGCTACACATTTTTAAAAGAAAATTGCCATTTAGGACTGTGTTTTAGTGGTCTTTAATGTTCTAAAATGTATCTTTCCTTTCTACCATTAGGAAACCAAAAAATTGAGAAAATGTCAAAAAATGTCCTTTAAGCGGCAATAGATGGCAGCTGGTTTTCTCAATGAAATGTATTTATCAAAATACATCTTCAAATAATGTCATGCTTGGTTTTTTGAAAATACGAGTAGTTTTTCTATAATTTCGTGACAAACATAATAGCCCCCTGCAAATTTACTGCGCTTCAGACAGCCGGAACCTTTTGTTACATATTTTCACATTAATCTTTTAGAAATTATTTATTTTGAAATATTTGAAATAAAAATTGCCAGCTCTGTAAGAGAGTATGGACAATGCAGGGAATGCAACAATGGAATTCCGTTTCACTGTCGCGAATTTCTGTGGATTACGTGTCCTTTCACAACGTCATGTTTCTCAAAAGTTTTGTGTCTAAGACCTCAGTAGCAAACATTATCAGAAAAAAAAACCCACCACAGAATGGAGAAGACGTAGAGTGGTCATATTTATATGGCCAGGGACTGTAGGTAGTATCGAAAATCCAGCACCACCGTCGGCATTCGAACCCTAGGTCCTCCTGCCCAGTCACCGCAGAGAGCAGCAATGCTGTCTCTGAGCTACACTCAGCCGGTGATGATTTCGTGTTTTTGAATTTGAAATGAACCGGATTATAAACCGGAAGGCGGAGCATCACGTCATCTTCCCGAGAGTGGCTCCGGCTGGCGACTGTCCGTTTCAGGCGCGGCGTTGGTATTCTGGGACCGTCTCGGGACGCAGTACGAGCCTCAAGTCAGCTGCGCATAAATCTCCGCCCCTCCGTCCCCGCGCCGTCGCACGTCCCCCGGCGCGCGCTCCGAATTAGCCTACATACAACGGCTGTCCAGCACTAATCTGGAAAGTATTCACTGAGCACGCGGCCGAGATAAATTGCTTCGAGGTTCCGACTCCTCCGACGCTGCTCAGTGGTCCGAAATGGTATCACAAACGCTCCTAGCCGACGATCTTCCACATTTCCTGTGAATTCCGAACAAATATTTAAAACCGATGATAAATGGAGAAAACCGTAACGTACTGTACTTATAGAAATATAAATACTATAAAGTATGTTTCTATTTTTCATAATCTTATCTTTGTATCTTTGATTCCAGTGCTTGAAACGCCGCGTCAAATTAAAAAGTCCATTTTGTGGTACAGAAAGGTACACGAAAAAGTACCGATTGTTGTACTTCTTTAATTTTTTCATTACAAAAATAAGTTTAATTATTGTCAAGTTGCTGAACTTAACTAACCTTGTCATGCCGTAACTATCCTTGTACATGCCAGAGTTCTGTTATTCACAGCGTTTGAGCAATGAACTCATGGGTTCATTCTAAGGGTTTCAATCTTGGTTTGCGTTTCGACATAAGTGGGCAACAGTTTTACCTGAGTTCCTCTATCCTGCGGAACTAAGCGAGCATGGCTTTGAACATTCTAATCTACTGAATGGCATTTATATCTCAATTGGACCAATTGTTATGAATTGTTGTGAATATTTTTGAATGTTTGTGAAATGAATATAAAATTCTATATTTATGAAAGTCTTTCTAGTAAGCGCTACGAACACGCATGATTTACGTAATATAATGAAATATATACCAATGACTTCATGAATTAAAAAGAAAAACAAGAATGATATTGATTATAAGAATAAATATAAAGTTAACACAACGCTTGCAACAATATAAATATAATGAAAAAAACTATGTGTTATCACTAGTCAATGACAACACTCCTTCCTTCACACAAATTTTCAATAGAAAACCAGACATGCTGAACTTGGACGAAGAAATGGCGGGGAAAATTATTTTCTCTTGCAACGACTCAGGTGATCATGAGAACATGATTTCAAAACATTTTTGAGACGAGAGTACAGGATTTACGATGCACAGTAAGATGTTACGTAAGTAAGCGCTGCAAATCTCACAGAGGTAAATACTAATTCATAAATACACTTTATTTTTACTGATGTTATTACTTATTATTACCTTCGATACGAAGCTCGGTATTCACTGCGAAACTTACCTGGATTGAGAGGATTATAATGTCGAGGGAAATATGAAAACAGTTGAATGTTGCTACTTGTTCTATTTCGAAAGGAATGAGGGGAGGGAAATAAGAAATAACAAACCGAGTCAAGTTAACAACTAGTTAATTAGTAAATAAGTAAATATTGAATAATTAAAATTAGGTAAAAAATAAAATCATGTATTTACCACAGGCGTTAACTGGTTCTAATGATCTCGGGCCAAAGGTCCTCGAGCTTTTCGTTGCCGCTGGTTCATTAGAACCCTTATAATGCTTTTGGTGCATAAATAACTATTGCATCCCGCCAAATTCAATTTCTGCCAAATGCTCTATCTGAAGAAAAAAATAATTCAACATTTTTTAAAATTAAACGTTTATTTACGTTCATTCATGAGAACAATAAGTAATTTGTTGACTAGGTATTTAGCATTGATTGAAGAAGATATTCATTAGTATCTCTCTATTAATACAGTTGATTACACATATAACTACACTACAATTCGTCAATTTGGAGCCATTTTTGAGAAAATATTGAAAATGCTGGTAAGATTTCTTGCACTTTCCCTTACAAATATAACTATTCGTTTCAAATTCGTAGGGCTTCGAGTATCGATCAGGGGAATATTGATTCTGGAAAAATTACTCATTTTTGAACTATTTAAGATTTACGGTTGACCACTACATGTAACCTTAAAAGTTTACTCAAATAAAATTTCAAATTTCTTGATAAAATGCTTTTCTCGGATAGAGCAAATACTGCTAAACAAATGGCGCAAGTCTAATTTTCAATGAACTCTTCCGAATGTTTGAAAATTGCGTAAGTTAGAAATATTTTCGGCGTCTTTCTGCAACTACTATTTTGCAGAGATTTTTTCTTAATGAAATATTTTCTTCTAAAACAGACCTTCAGATAAGGTCATGTCGAATTTTCGAAAATGAGTTAGGTTTCGCGTGATTTTGCGTAAATTACAAGTCATTAAAAATATCAAAAAAGGCTCTAATTTTTTCCTTGAAATATTATCCAAGATAGAACAAGGAACGCTTAAAAGAATGGAACAGGTCTCATTTTCGTTGAACGTTCTGAATTTTCTAAAATTGAAAATTTAGAAAGAATACAAGAAAGTATTTACTGTTGAGTCACCACTAGTTTGAAATAATTAGTGTTCGCGCATATTTTGGTTGACATATTGGCAATTTATAACAAAAGTATTAAACGCG
>JAHLJT010007177.1:0-25949 GCA_031308135.1 Acheta domesticus
TTGTAGTAATAATGCTAATTTATTGTGGTTTTTTGTTTATGAGGGTACTTCAGCACGCATTCATGCTTCAATACAATTTTATTGAATCATTCGACTGCATTAAGTTCACTATGAGAATTAATGCTGCCAAGCGCTCCTAAGCATTAACGGACGCGCGGGTTAGCAGGTGTGAGAAAGCAGTGAACCAGTTTCCTCACATACGTTCGTCAATGTCGTGTGTTTTTTTACAAATTTCACCAAGGCTAGCAACGTGCCTCGTCGCGCGATTTCGGCAAATACGGGTTTTCACGACTTGAGACGATTTGATTTCACAAACATTCAAGAATATTTCAAACACACTTATTGATGGGCAATTAGTTCCCACCTCTAGGAATCAAAATTATCTTGCTTCCATGCATTCGTGGAGCAACAAGGTTATTTGGAGGCAATTGGTCCCGTGGTGCCCGAGTATGACATACACCCGCAAAAATCTACCTGTCTGCAATCTGAACTCTTTGTCAATTATGATAATTGCACAAACGGGCATTTCATCTTAAAGTATATCTGTAATAGTGCGATAATCGCCTAAGTGCATTGTTCGCATTGTTCTCAAACTGAGTGTTACAAGCTATAAACTGTGAAATGGAATGTACAATCGGTGCAAGAGTATCATTGTGACCTCAGCGTCCGTGTTCTAAGCAAATTGCGTCTTGAATACGCAAACTAACTCCACTGTGATAATAAGCGGGTATTTTCCTGTTCGCGCGTCTGAGTCCATTCGTGTGCTGCAAGGACTACCTGTCTTCCAGTCTGACTTGTCAAAACTTCGCTATCAGTCCCATCTCTGTAAAATGCTGTCTATTTCAGGTGCCGTGATGTAACGATTGTGAATAAATGTTCTTTCGTCTTAATCGAATATATGTGTGGGTGTGTTGAACGGAGGATTCCTTAACCTACATTTTATTGTAACCTACTTGAACTCTCTTAGGGTTTCAGAGGCATGGGCGACATTACTTTTGCACATATCTGTAATATGCAGATGAGTCACGCAACTTTAGCATCTTCGGTAACTTTGGATCCGTTGAAGTTATTGCAATGCAGTTTTTACGGACGGCATGAGGAACTCGGACTAATTGATACGTGTATTCGTTTCTATTTTATCACTTTATTTTACGAGATATTTGAGGTAACTTTGTTTTTTCCAATGGAAATATACACATTTTTTCAGTCTATCATGTTGACCGTAAAAAGACAAATCCAATGATAACATTTTGTCATATGTTAGATAAGCATTTTTTTGAGTAATTTTAATTTTTTGCGACGAGTCTTTAACGGATATTGTGAATGTAAGTCCGCAACACAAGGTCACATAGCGCTCCACCAGGAAAAGCGCGCTCGGGGAAGGGAAGGGATCTTTGTATTTGAAAATGTGAAAATGCGGAAGCATGGGAAGCAGAGTTCAGAAAAACTTTGCAACAGTTTTTATGAATATTTGGAATATGTTTCCTAGCTACAAATACTAAGATATTTTCCCTTCCCGAACGCGTGTTTCCTGGTGGACCTTACCTCTCTTGGAAGAACATCGGTGTTACACTTTACAATGTTGGAAGTCAGGGAATTTCCCTGTAACATGTAGTGTATACATCCGGAAGAGCTCACCCAAGACGCATAGCTCAAAGATATTTGATTTTTAATTAATTGTGCGAAGTAGTGTCAGAAAACGAGTTTTTAGAGCGTCTAAGACATAGAATGTGTCATGCCTACTCTTATGACATTTAGAGTCTTCACGAGAAAATGGAGGACCGTTACTCATAGAAAATTATTGGGAGCACTAAAACTGAAAATGATTCAAAAGTTTATTTTTTGCCAATATTTTTGCCTTACAATTTTCATGACGAAATATTTCAAGACAAATATTTTTCGATATAAAAATATTTATAAACTAGTTGAATATAGGCGTCGCCGACGCTGTAAACAGTTTTAAAAGTATTTTCATACGTTGAAAATTTCTTTCATACTTCATTTGTTTCATGCCTAGCTTTATTCAAATATGTTCTTAGATTAGATTAGATTAGATTAGATTTATTTAAACTGCAATTGGGCATAACCCGGTGGCAGCTAATTACAAAAACATAAATAAACACAGCCTTTCAGTAATATAGAACACTAAAACCACTAATAATATAATAATAATAATAATAATAATAAATAATAATAATAATAATAATAATAATAAGAGAAGAAGAAGAGAAGAAGAAGAAGAAGGTAATATGACTAGCAAATCGGTCTCCTGTATTATTTCAGTAGTATACCTTTGGGTTCCGGCTCTCACACGCAACCAATCTTCATAAAGGAGGGCTCTAAAGAAAGAGAATTCACGGAGACTTGACGAATTCCACTTTGCCTTTAAAAATATGGATGATTTCTTTAAAAAAGCGCATCGAAATATTCATTTAAATGCAACCCGCATCACATGTCAACAGATATCGGCAAATAACTCATAAACAAAGCGTTTTAGAGCCTTAAAAAGTAAAAGATTGAGGCCAACGGCCTCAAAGAAGAGTTTTGCACACCATAATCTACAAGATGAGACATTCTCAAATCCATTCAATTAACTTTTCGGTTCCACGCTTCAATACTATCAAGGTCACCTCAACATTTCAGCCCTTCCTGCTAGCAGCAATTTTGTGGCGACACGCTTAGAAGGCTTAGATTCGACAATCTTTATTTACGCTTTCTGTTAACATCTTAGTTTGTGCAGTCTGACGAGGTTTATTGCATAATCATTAATTTAAGATTTGCTCTCCAGCAACAACTAGAAGTATTATTATAGTTGCTTGATACCTATACCTATGAAGATTGTTTCTTATGCGTGTAGTGAAACTATTCAATTAACATTTTTTGTGGTCTGTAAGTGCTGTGTACTTCATTGTGGAGGGAAGAGTGGTCAGGAAGGGTGGAAGGGTGTTCAGTGAAGAGTGAAGACTGTGTTTGTGTTTTACCTGTACCAATATTTTCGTTATCATTCGATGAAATGTTCAAGTCAATGGGTTCAGACACGTAGCTTCCTCAAAAGTAAAAAGCTAATATTTTTGTTACTATCACGAAGAACTAAACCTAACTGACAAAGAATATTGAATAATTACTTCAAATGTCTTTAAGTAAGTGTTGGGAATTGTTCCAAGCAAATTCTCCATGATATTGAATAAATATTTATTGAAAATTTCTTTACACATTAATTGCATTGTTTTTTATTTTTATTTGTAATTGTGTTAATACATTACAAGTTACCTTTATAGATTTTAACAAACACGTTTCATTAACTACTTTCCCTTTTAGAATGAAAATAGGAGGATAGGGATGAGCGTGGGGTCTAACATGCGAGAGTTCTCCCACGGGTACGCAGCGGTAGTGGGGGTAAACGTATGCTTGTGGGGCACAACTCAAAGAACAAACTTTTTAAAGTAGCTAAAGTAAAATAGCTTGAAATAAATGGAACACAAAAATCAAAACGCGCTAGCCTACAATACTACGTGAATCAATTAAAATACAACTAAATTTTAAATTATAGAAAGAATAGTGCAAGTCACCCCACAACTGCCAACGATCGCAGTCCAAACGCACCATTTAAATGTTGGTGGTATCTGGACGTATGTACACCAACGCCCAGCTGCAAACTCATATTGTAAATAAAAAACCGTTTGATATTAAACACAAGGTGTCGGTTCGTTAAGATATCAAAAATGTAAACATAGTTTGAGCAACATTCCCATGTAGCGAAGTGGGTTTACTAATGCCTACTAAATTGTTTCTAATGCTAACAAATGGTATTTAGTACTCAAAGATGAAAACATTAGTTTGATTATTTTTTGGCTTTTCTGAGGTACGTGAGGATGCAGAAAATAATTCAATACTTTTAAGTATACAAATAATTTTTCAATTTTCTCACCCCAGCAATCTGGTACCCTGAGTCTCCAAAACCCACTCGGTTCTTCATAACAAATCAAGGGAAGTTAAATAATATTGCAATGAATAGGTCTGTTCTTGCCCGATCAGGTATTTTCGCCCTACATTACTTGGCTTTCTCAAGAAGTAAAAACCTTTCTATTATGTGACTATCAAGGAAAGCGAAAAGCTAACTCTCAAGGAAGATTGAAAAATTTCTTCAAGTGTTGTTTTTAAAGAAGTATGAATTGTTCCAAGAACATCTCTCTATAATGTTGAATAAACTTTAATTGAAAATGTGTTTCAAACATCAATTGCATTGTTATTTTGTTTGATATTCTGTAAGTATATTAGTAGGTCCCTTTATGGAAAGGATGGACAAATGAATAGGGAAAGGATGGGATTTAACATGCAAGAGTTCTCGCACGGGTATGCTAGTATATACTAATTGTAGTAATAATAATGGTAAAATAATGATAATAATATAAAAACTGACTGATTCATAAAACATTAAATTACATTAAGAGAGAAAATAGTCGTAATCGTTCGATTTGTAAAAGAATAATTTCCCGACATCCGTTCTCTGCTGTCTTAAATTTATTTGTGCCTGTGATCCACTTTACTGATGTATGTAGGAATACATAGCCACGATTAATTTCTTTCCAAACTGGATGACCATTATAAGCTTTATACAAGGCACAGAGTCTTGCTACTGATCGCCTGTTTTTGAGTGAATCCCACCCTGCCGTTTTCTTGTCCCTGAAAGTAAATTTAGCTGCCCTATGCTGAATCCTTTCCAAGTGTTTACACTGCATAATCTTGTGCGGATCCCAACAAATTGTTCCATATTCCATTATTGGACGAACAAAAGATAAATAAGCAATTTTCCTCGCGTTTGCCGTACTCTTTTTTAGGATGCGCATTACAAAGTGAAGAGATCTCCAGCTTTCCCTACAACAAAATCTACGTGTTTTTTCCAACTTAATTTACTATCCGAAATGAATTCCTAGGTACTTGCACGAGGAAACTCTCGGAATAATGTCATTATTTAAACGGTAATGTGTTTCACTGTAATTATGACCCCTGCCAAAAGTGATGGATTTACTTTTAGAGCTATTTATGGACATTCCGTTATTTTCCGCCCAGTAATATAACGCATCAAGATCCTTTTGCAGTATTTCTTCATCTCTTTTCGAGTTAATACTACGATATATTATGCAATCGTCTGCAAATAGCCGAACATTTGAGGTTAATTGCGCCGGCAGATCATTGACGAAAGCTAGAAATAGAAGGGGTCCAATGACACTCCCCTGCTGTATTCCTGACGTAACGCTTGCCCCGGAAGATAGCTCTTGTCCAATTCGGTCTTTCTGTTTTCTATCTCGCAGAAACTCGCTAATCCACGCCACCACCCTGGGATCTATGCCTGAATTCATTAATGTCTGTACAAGTCGATCGTGTGGAACGACATCAAATGGCTTCAGCAAAAATCTATAACTACTGCATCTACTCTCACACCCGCGTCAATTTCATCTGCTAGATCCTGAAATAGCGTGACTACCTGACTTTCGCATGAATAACCACTCCTGAACCCGTGTTGCCCATCTTAGAGCCATTTTTTAATTTCCCATTCTTTCTTAATGTAACTCCCAATTAGATGCTCCATAAGCTTGCACACCACTGACGTAACACTTACCGGCTTTTAAAAAGCATAATTTAGTTTTGTAACCACTTTTAAAAATGGTACGACAAAGGCTAATTCCAATCTTCCGGTACTTTTGACATTATTCAAAGACACGTGAAAAATTCTAATTAGGTACGGTAATATTGCCTTTCTTGCTAGTTTAATTAAATCCGCAGAAATGTCGTCTGGACCCCATGACTTACCATTTTTCAAAGACTTTACTTTATTCCATAGAACGTTTACTTCAATATTAAACTGATTCGCAACCGAAGGCCCATGAATAAATGGATGGTCCGTACTATTTTTGAAAACCGAAATAAAATACTTATTAAATGCATCCGCTTTTGCCCGATTGTCAGTAATTAGCGTGTTTCCATTTTCGCGAATAACTGGGATATCCTCTTTATTTCCTTTCCTTCTACGAACATATTTATAAAAGCCTGTCCAGTTATTTCCCTTCCCATCAAGAATATTCTTTAAATATGCCTCCTGAGCAATTTTCTTTTCGCGCTCCAATTCTTTGAATGATTTCGAAAAATATTCATATGCTCGCTACTACGCTTTCTGTTCTTAAATGCCTTTCTCGTTATCCTCTTCATTCTCCTAATTTTTGCATTGTAGTATTCTGGATCCGGATTATTTTTTAGAATTTTGCACGGAACAAACTTTTGCAAAGCTTCGTATATAATATCTTTAAACACGCCCCATATTTCTTCCATACCGCCCTCTGTTCTTAGAAAGCGGTCATATTGTTCCCTAAAGAAGCCTTGAAGCCCGCTTACATTTGCTTTCTTGTATTGCCGTACTTTCGTTCCTATTGTAATGCCTTTCCTTGAAATATTTCCGTCTAAGTCAAGAAGAACCGCTTTGTGGTCACTAATACCCTCAACAACTTCACAAGATATGAAAAGTTCTTTCGGCCTAATTAGGTAGACAACCAAAATCGCATCCTGTCGCGTCCCGGTCCGAACTATCTGGATAAAACCCCCTTCCCAAACCAGTCCGTTCACTAGATTTTGGAGTTTCCCTTCGCTCACGGTTCCCCCCCAGTTTACGCTCGGAATATTTAAGTCGTCTCCAATAACAATAGGATGGCCATTTTCGTTTCCCGTTCTCTGAATGATGTTATCTAAAATGTCATATCCATCGCTCGGAGGCCTATAGCATGCAATAATTTCTAAAACAGTTCCTGACGTAATAATTTCTATTCCCATCATTTCAACTCTCTACTGACCCACTCTAATCTAATATTAATGTCCTCTTTGACGCAAATAAAGACTCCGCCCCCTCTACTATTTCTATCCCTCCTAAGGATCTTGTAATGGGAATGAAAAATTTCAGAGGACCCGATTTCCTCAGTTAGCCACGACTCAGTCCCTATCACTATGTCGGGATCGCAGGCATCAACTAGATTCCAAAACTCTATTTTCTTTATTGATTATACTACGACAGTTCACCTGCAACGACCTAAGGAACCCTTCCTCACCTGAAAGTGTTCTTGAAAGGGCGCGTCCCTCGAAGTCGCTGCCGCTGTCGTCGCCTCCGCCGCCGTCGTCTCCGCCCTCGTCGTCTCCGTCGCCGTCGTCATCGCCGTCGCCGTCGCCGCCGCCGCCGACGACGACACCGCAGTCACCGCCGTCGCCGTCACAGTCGCCGCTGTCGTCGGTCGTCGCCGTCACAGCCGCCGCCGTCGCCTACGCCAAACTCAGTCACCGCCGCCGTGTCCGCCGCCTCCGTCGTCTCCGTCGTCTCCGCCTTCTTCACCGTCACACACGTCTCCGCTGAAGCCACCGTTACCGGAGTGAAACCCACAGCCCCCTCTTCCTATCGCCGCTGCCGGTAGATTTAATTTGGCCGCGGAACGCGAGACCGGCGGTCGCTCACAGCGTCAACGGGGGACGGGAGGGCGTGTGCAGAATTCAGCTACTCTAGTATAGAGACCACTGAGCTTACTTACAGTATCTGGCATTCGGATTACCAAAGAATAGCAATAGTTGTAATGTTTATAGGTGCCGTTCAAAAATTTCCAACCACCCATTGGCCCTGTATGTTTCCTCCATACTGGATATGAACTGGTAATATTGCAATTTCAAAATTATAATCACCGTAAACACTACTTGCAGGTATGGATGATTATAAACCCCCTCATATTCTATACAGAACACGTGATATTTATATCATATTTTTTTCCCGCCAATCCTCATTAATGATCGGCGATTGGTATGCTAAACACATTGTTTGGGGAAGTAAACAAAACTCACTCGCTGGTAATCTGTTGCTAGGTGATATACGAAGATTAAATCTGGCAGTGCATGCTCCTGATGCACCACCTACTATTCCTTCTCTTCGTCAGTGCAAGCTAATATTCTAAATTTCGGCGTTTCTAGCAATATTAGTTTTAATATGCAAGTCGAGATTCACATCTTCCTGCAATGCGATCATCGTCCCGTAATTTTTTCACTCGGTGCAACTCCAGAATAAATGCGCCCCGTTCAACCTGATCATTTATTTAATGTAAGCTGGCCATATTATCAGATGCTAGTTACACATCTACCTCCACTTCCATTACTTCGAATTACGTAGGAAATCGACAGCGCCATTAACTTACTAACTCATACCATTTTAGATGCCCGAGACTTAACGGCCCCCAATAGTCCATTAACGCTCTTTTCTTCCAGCAATACCACCTGAAGTGAAGAAACTGGTAGATTATAAACGATATATTCGAAATCACATCGTCTAAAATCTTACTTAAATCTTCTAAGTAAAGTTGTGAGACAACTCTTGGCCTTCGCCCACGTGCAAAAACGTCATTTCCAAACTCAAACGGCAAACCCATCTGATCATACTCTGTTAAACATAACCCGACGTCTTCTGCGCCAACCTACCAATCTACCCACCCTTGTTACTCCAACTGAAGAAGCATCTTCTTATGATAATTGCAATATATTGGTTAATTATTTTGCATCAACCTTTACTTCTTACCCCTTCTTAAAATTGGCAACACGATAAACATATTCAAGAAGTAATTGCACGACCAGAAATAACAATTCCTGAATGCCCTAAATTTGTTTGACCATCTGAAATCATCAAATATCTTTCACTAGCAATCCCCTAAATTATCAAATTGCCATGATCTTAATATCCACTTGTTTTAATAAAACGCCTTCCCCTAAAAGTAATCATATATATTACAGCAATATTTAATGTGGCCTTGAGACAAACGTGCTTCCCTGATAAATGAAAACATACCCACATTATTCCCATTTTTAAAACCTACAAAGCACAAAATGATGCAACTAGCTAACACCCGATTAGCTTGCTACCCACAATGGGAAAGCTATTTGAAAAAAGCCTAAATTCGTACCTCAGCTCCACACTACCACACCAATGTTCATCAGTTTGGATTCCAACCAGTTTTATCTACGTATCATCAAATCTTACGCTCTAACTGAAGATATTATCGAAGGGTTACCATGACCCATAAGCATAGTGCAAGAAGTTTTCTAGATGTAGCTAAAGATTTCGATACCGTTTGGCACCCAGTGTTAATTTTCAAATTACGAAGTATAGATACTCCAATATATCACTCACGCATCATTGAATGTTTTTATTACCAAGTGAACATTTTCTGTATGTCTCTCCGGAACTCTCTTCGCATCTTTCACCATCAAAGCAGGAGTACCCCAAGGATCCACGCTCTCACTTACTTTATTTAATGTTTACACATCGGATATATCAATCACCCAAAATACAGTATTAGCGCTCTTTGTTGTTGAAGATGCATTTTATCCCTCAAATGGCAATTTTTGAATCTGCCTTGAAGGATTTGCAACATCACCTCAAATTGTTCTCTAACTAGGCCAAAAAAATGGCACATGAAATAATCCAAATAAAAGCCAGGCAAAAATATTCACCCACCGTAGACCTGATGTCCCCCCAAATTTCCACACATACCGCTCTCAAAACATCACCTGGCTCCCTCCAAAAAACTGTCAAATACTTCAGCGTTCTGTTCGATAAATGACTTACACGGTGGTAAAATATTGAACACCGAATCGCTCTAGCGACTAGAAGAGTCCACCAATTGTATCCGATTGTCAAAAAAACCATGTCCCCTACAACTACATTGGCTACTAACTTCTATAAAGAAATGATTCGACCCACACTTTCCTATGCTTCCGCAATATCAACAAAATGCAAATTTTTCAAAATAAGATATCTACGCACCATCACAATAGCTGCCTTGTACATTTCGAATGCGCATTTTGTTGACACATTTGTCCTGGCGCGGGCTATACACAACTTTCGATCAGCTGGGCAATCCTGGAGAAAACTAGCAGCTTCCCGCCCGATTCAAGCGCTCCATGTATTGCAGTGAATTATGGGGGCCAAAATATGAATTTCGTGCCTCCCAATTGAAAAAAAAATTGATTTCCTGCTGGATTCTTCAGTTACAAGCTTTGCCTCCAGGGCAAGGACTGTCTCCGTTTTGCGGCTGACCCTTTGCGTCGGGCGAGCGAGCCACCCACCACCACCACCACCACGCCGCCGCCGCCTCTCCCTCTCCCCCTTCCCCCAGCGGCGGAGAGGGAAGCCGCCCCCGTCAGCTGACGACGCGCTTTAGCACAGCTACATTTGTACGCTGTTTTGCTAATATACACACAAAAGTGCACATAAAAGATCACCTGTAAGGTGTTTTCTTTTGAAAAAACAAAAGAATAGAGAAGGATGGCGTTAATGTCATCTCATAGAACACATTTAGTACTACTCCTACAAAAAGTTTAAAGAAAATATTTGGAGCCGTTTTTGAGAAAATCTGCTTTTGAAACTTTTTAAAATTTCAAATATTGCTTGCAATATTGCACAAAAACTAGTAAACGTTTCATAAAAATGTACCTTAAGAAAGAACCTACTTAAAGGACCTTAAAGAAAGAACTTACTTTGGACAACAAATCTTATTTCAAGGAAAAATCTCTATCTTCAATTTGAAGTTCTAGGAAGACGCCGAAAAAATTTCAAACTTTGGTAATTTTCAAACATTCAGAGTTAACCGTGAAAATGGAACCTATGCCACCTTATTGAGAGTATTTGCCTCTATTCTTTCATAAAATGTAAAGACAAAATTTAGAGCCGTTTTATAGAAACTTTTGAAATTGTACGGGGGCTTCGTGTAAAGTACCCTCAAATTTTAAAGAAGTTTTTCAGAATCGAGGCGTCTCAAATGGACGCAGATCGAGCGGGGAATATCCATTTTGAAAGAAATCGCACGTATGGTTTACGCGCTAGTGTTGTTCACAGACTGACAGACGGACAGACAGATGGATAGAGGGACAAACGGACGTTTTGAAAAGACCCACTTATTCAGTTTCAGGGGACCCCCAAAACATGTATTTCTCGAAATCTTGAAATCGATTTTCCGCAGCATTACATAATTTTCCCTATTCTACGTATATTACTTCGTATATACGTACGTATACGGAAAGTAAAAATTAGTACTCTCCCAAGAGAATAAAATTTCTGTAACGTAGTCATGAAATACATATCAGGAATTGATCATATTAACGGAAACGAAACATATTATTACGTAGGGGTACGGAGCCACGTTCAAAATCTTTTATGGACCATTGTCCATCAGCCTACTTTGCCCCCCCCCCCATGCGTGCTCTATTGGGATCATGAGTTATAAACATTCTGTGTCTACCGATTTGAAAGAAACATTATTGTACGGGCGTAATTCTATGGCTAAACCAGTTATGCTACAGAATGGCACAGATTTTCCCGTATTAGTTTTCGCTTTACATTGGCCTCGGCTAGCTATTCGGACTTGACACATACACTTCCCAGCTGTTATCAATCCCAGCCCAAATTCCTTTTTAAAATATTTTCATTATTTGGTTTCTCTATAGTAGAACGGAAATATTATTTTATGAATATTAAAGGACAGTGAAACCTCGTCCTACTGCAAATGCAAAAATTTGAAGCTGTTTTTCACAGGCATCTTTGGTGTTTTTGAAACACTTTATTTGAAGTCATTTGAAACACTTTAACTCACAAATACAATAGTATTTACAAAATGCTGGTAATGTGCATATTAAAGGTGTGAGAGAGACCTTTAAAAAATTACATTTGTGTAATTTTTGCGAAAACAAAAAATCCCAAAATGAATTTTACATCATATTAAAGGGTGCAATTAACACTATCCGTTTGAAAAGTGTGAAGGAAAAATGTGGAGCTATTTTTGAGAAGATTGCGTTTGAGCGTTGCTGAAAATGCGAAAGTTTGTGCTATTTTTCACAGAAAACGATTGAGTTTTCGTGAAACTTTATATGACATTATTTAAAGCACATATACTCGTAAATATAATAATGTGCACATATCACCGCTAATATAAGTATTAACTACGTGAGAGACAAGTCAAAAAACATTTTATTTTTGCAATTTTTGAAAAAACCAACGAAGAATAGAGTAACATGACGTTTATGTCATCTCATAGAGTACATTAGGCACTATCCTTACCAAGAGTTTAAAGAAACTAGTGGTGCTACAGAATGGTTCCGACTTTCCCGTTTTAGTTTTCTATTTGCTTTGGTCTCGGGTAGCTATTCGGACATCCTAACTGCGATCTAACACCACCCCAAGTCTATTTTTTTGACATTTTCTGAAATTTTCGGTTTCCTAATAGTAAAACGGAAATATTATTTTAAGAATATTAATTTCATAATAATGAACAGTAAAACCTTGCCCTAAATGGCAATTTTCTTTAAAAAAAATTGCAGCCGTTTTTAAGAAAATGGCGTTTGAGCGGTACTGTAAATTCGAAATTTGAAGCTCTTTTTGACAGAATATTTTTGAGTTTTCATTTAAAGTCATTTAAAACACTTTAACTCACAATGATGATTGTGTTTACAAATTGCCGGAAATGTTAATATTAACAGATTTAAAGATCTTTTAAAAAAAGTTACATTTGTGTAATTTTTAAAAAACTAAAAAAAATACCCAAAAATTAACTTTACGTCGTATTGAAGATTACAATTAGCACTATCCGTTCGAAAAGTTTGAGAAAAAATTCGAGCCATTTATGAGAAAATGGCATTTGGGCGTTTCTCAAAAAGCGGAATTTTGAGCTAGTTTTCTTAGAAAACTTTGAGTTTTCGACAAACGTTACTTAACATTATTTAAAGAACATATACTAATTAATACAATAATGTGAACAAATCGCCGCTAATGTATATATTAACGATGGTACAACTCAAAAAAATTAATTTTGTAACTTTTGAAAAAACAAAAGAATAAGAATCATGTTTTTGTTATTTTTTTAAAATTACAAAATTAAATCTTTAATTTTGTAGTTGTAGGAAGAGGCCTAATAAAATTCAAACATTTGCAATTTTCGAAAATTCAGAGTTAATCGTGAAAATCGGACGTATGACACTTTCATAAGTCTATTTTACTCCATTCGTGTAAGAAATTTAAAGAAAAAATTTGGAGCCGTTTTTGGGAAAATTTTGAAAATTTTCAGGGGGTTCTATGTAAACTACCGCTATTTTTTAGAAACATTTTTAAAAACGTGGAGCCTCGAATGGAATCAGATCGACCGGGGAAAAATTCATTTTGGAAGAAATCGTAGGTTTGGTTAGGCGGTAGTCTTGTTCATAGATTGACGGACGGACGGATGAACATGTGTAGATTTGCCTTTAGGCCCCGTCCCTGAGCTTTCACTCTTACCAGGGCAATGTTCCGTGTTCTGGATGTGCACAGTAATTGCTTTATATGTTATGTATGTGTGTTATGCTTGTCCTATTATTCTTATGTATGTGTTTTATGTCTGTGTTGCAGTATTTATCAGTGGCGTAGCGTCAGGGGACGCTGAGATGCTGAGCATCCCCGTATATAGAACCTTAAATACTGTATTGATAATCTTACAAGTGGTCTGTTGAGCGAAACACGTTTTGTATTAATTTTAAATTGATTTCCTATGATTGAATTCGGCGGGCTGTTGAAGCTGGCCTCTGATTGGTTGGAAGCTAAAATACTTCAGCGTCTGCCGCCAGATTGCGACGAGCAATGACGCATGCGCAGATGGCGAGGTTCTCCTCTCCCCTCTTCACCCCTGGCCCAGAGAAAACCCGACTGCTTTACGCTAGCGTCTGCTGCGGAAAGAAGCTCGTTTGTGCACGAGAGCGCAGCACACTTCAAGCGTTCAGTAAATTATCTTTCTCTCTCTCACTCGGGAGTCCCCGCTTGGTCATGGGTACAAACTGTAGAAATAGTGCCTGACTACTATTTCTTAATTAATATCCAAGAAATTGTATTATCTCTTAAATAGATTACATATTATTTAAGTCTGCAATGTATAAATTAACAAATGGTCTTATTGCCATTCGCGTATAAGAATTAAAGCTGAGCCATTGTATAATTTGCTTTCAAGACATCGGCAGCCCTGACTGCTGTGAGGATTTTGTGGGAAGCGCCTACACCGTCGTAAGCAATCGAGATCGTGGAAGTAGTCAGTCCCAGTGTATCTGCCTTGTGTTGCGTTCGCCTGTGAGATGAAGTAGTTGATAGTGACATTTTGTGTGTTATTGTTGAGCATCCCCAAACGTGTAAGTCACGCTACGCCACTGGTATTTATATTGTAAGTGCATCAATTTGTTGGTCACCTACCCGGGATGACGACAGCAGGGATCGTCATACGGATCCTTTAGCTTTCGTTACCGAATGCAGGCTAACGTTCGTCGTCACGGGAAGGCCGGTGATTCGTCTCGTGTCCACTTGCTCTTATTGCCGCAACTCTCCTTGGTTCTGATGCCATCAGCCGCACAAGGTGGCTTGGAAGTTGTGGAGATATATGCACATTGATATATTTATATGAAAACATGTTTATAAGTTAATCCAGTAATATTATAAATGAGTACTTTCGAGGTTCTGATACAAGTCTTATTGTATATCTCAAATGTCTAAAATAGTTTCTCGATTTTTGCAAATTTTCAAAGATAGTGTTTCAAAACGTTCTAAAATGTCTTTCTCTTGTATTAGTTGGTCATAGTTAGCTGTATCAGGTAGAATTCCTGAACAACGCCAGAACGACAGGCGATGTACTGCGTGCAGCTCACATTCAGTTAACACATGTTCAACAGTTTCGTCTGACATTCCACACGGGCACGTGGGGATGTCTGTTAGGCCTCTTCTACACAGATACTCGGAAAAGAATACGTGGCCAGTTAGAAACTGCACTGTTTCTCTTGATGGTTTAAACCATTTACCCTGTACAGGAATGGACGGACAGGCTGACGAACGGATGTTTTGACAAAAAGCACTTAATCGGTATCAGAGGACTCCGAAACTTGTCTTTCCGTTAAAATCTCGGCATCGATTTTCCGCATCATTACATAACTTCCTCACAATACGTGTATTACTACGTTTATACGTACGTATACACAAAAGTAAAAATTTTGTGTATACATACGCCGATTTTGAGAAAATCTTTTTTTTTTAATTACACATATTGCACGCAATAGTGTAAGTCTTCAATTTTCTATTTGAAGGAAGAAATCGAAAAAATTCAAACTTTGCAATTTTCGAAAATTTTGGATTTATCCACCTTTTGTTATCAGGACCCAGCAATGATTTTTTTCTCGCGATGATCCACCGCTTTCTCGCGCAGCATTACATAACTATCCCTATACTACGTATATTATTACTCCGTACAGACGTATGGATAAGGGAAAGTAAAAATATAGCTCACCTTCACATTTTTAAACATTTTGTAACCAACCGTCTCCAAGCATTCAAATTCCTTGTCCAAAGAAGACGATATCATTGTAGAGGCAAACGACGCAGTTAAAAGGATACACAGAGCGGGTGTGAAGAATCTGCGTCGCCGGAAAGGGCAGTGTCAGCCATGGGTAAAACTGTGATAGCGCTGTGGGCGGCGTGACGCGGGGTGAGCGGGGATCGATCGCAGGACCGCGCCCCGCTCCCCCCCAAACACCCACCGCCCACGACGCTTCGGCCGGGCAGCACACCACCCGCCCTGGCACTGCGATCCTCCTCGCCGCGCTCGCCCCACCTACAGACTCTTCTACTACGACACACCATCCAAACAACCCCCATCCGTAGCACTTACCTTTTTACAGTAAATTCTCGTTAATACGAATTCCAAAGGACTGAAATAATCAATGTTCTTGTTACAAAATTTAATTTTATCATATTTTTATTCTCTCGAAAATCTCTCTTGTGGGTGCTCGGTACCGAAAAAAAATGAATACAAGAAGAGCCTCTCCGCCCATCCGTCCGTCTGTGAACGCCACTAGCGCCTAGGACATTTTTCAAATTGAAGAAAATGTCGAGCTGGCTCGAGTCGAAAGCTTTGAGATTTTGAAAAACTGTCTTCAAAATTTGGGGGAACATAACATAAATCTCCCCGGACATTTTAAAAATTTTCTCAAAAACTGCTCCAAATTTTTTCTTTAAATTTCTTGTGAAATAAAAATAGAGTGAAATACACTTATTACGGTGGCACAGGTCCTAATTTCACGATTCACTCTGAATTTTGGAAAATTTCGAAAGTTTTAATTTTTTCGACCTATTCTTACTACTACAAAATTAATGATAGAGATTTTTTGCAAATAGAAATTGTTATCCGTATTGAGTTCTTGCATTAAGGAAAAGTTTTTTTTTTGAAAACCTACATAGTTTTTGCCCAATATTGCGTGCAATACGTGTAATTTTTAAAAAAATTCTTAAAAACAGCTCCAGATGTTTTCTTTAAACTTTTGATATGTATTGTTCCTAATGTACACTATGAGATGGCATAAAAGTCATATAGCTCAAGTTTTTTTTGTTTTTTAAAAATATACGAAATGAAATTTTTTGACATGTTTCGCACGTTCTTAATATTTGCATAAGCGGAGATTTATTATTATTTATATATTATATTTATGAGTACATGTGCTTTAAATAATGTCATATAAAATGTCTCGGAAACTACACCGTTTTCTGTGAAAACTAATTCAAAATTTCGCATTTTCAGACATGCTCAAACACCATTTTCTCAAAAATGGCTCTAAATTTTTTCTTCAAACTTCTCGAAAGAGTAGTGTAAATTGCAATGCTTAATATGAGGTAAACTTCATTTTTGGGTGTATTTTAGTTTTTTTAACAATTACATAAATATAATTTTTTTTGAACGTTCTCTCCCATCGTTAAGGTGCACATTTTCTAGCAATTTGTAAACACTGTTATTTTTGGAAGTCAAAGTGCTTCAAACGACTTTTAATGAAGATTCTAGAAATCACAAAACGATTCCTGTGAAGAAAAGCTTTAATTTTTACATCTACAGTATCGCTTAAACACCATTTTCTTAAAACCAGCTCCACATTTTTCAAAGAATATTGCAATTTTAGTTGCTAAATGTTTGCCATAATTGCAACGAGGTCTTACTGTTCTTTAATACTTTTAACATAATATTTCCGTTCTAGCGTTAACAAACCGAAAAATTAAGAAAATGAAAAAAAATGTACTTGGGTGACGATAGATGGGAGATGGCAAGAGTATGTGTCAAATCCGAATAGCTAGCCGAGACCAAAGAAATAGAAAACTAATACGGGAAAGTGTGTGCCATTCTCTAGCACCACTAGTTATATATACCCACATTACGACATTTCTTTGGCGGTACCCTCATTTTTATTTTCCCGTATACGTACGTATTTACCGAGTGATATACGTAGTACAGAGAAACTTATGTAATGCTGCGCGCCAATTTTCAATGGCCAATGGCCAATTTTCGGCGAAAAAAAATTAATTGCCGGGCCGTAGAAACGAACTAGTGGTACTACAGAATGGCACAGACTTTCCCGTATTAGTTTTCTATTTCCTTGTGTCTTCGCTAGCTATTCCGAATTGCCACATACTCTTTCTTACCAGCTACCATCTATCACCATCAAAAATACATTTTTTTGTCATCTTCTTAATTTTTTTCGATTTCCTATTGCTAGAAAGAAAATATTAATTTTAGAATATTAAAAAACACAAAAACCTAGCCCTAAATGGCAATTTTCTTTTAAAACTTATGTGCCGTTTTAATGAAAATTGCGTTTTAGCAGGTCATATAAATGTTTTTCAAAATTTTAGTAGTTTTCGTGCTATATTGCGTGCAAAATATGCAATTTTAAAAAATTACAAAAACAAGATTTTTTTAAAAATGGCTCCAAATTTTTGCTTCAAACTTTTGGTAGGGATAGTGGTAATGTACTCTATCAATGACATAAAAGCCATTTTGGTCTATCGGTTGGTGTTTCAAAAATTACAAAAAAGTAAATTTTTTTACTTGTCTCTGACGTCGTTAATATTTACATTATCTGCGATTTTTTCACATTATTATATTTACGAGTGTATATGCTTTAAATAATGTCAAGTAAAGTTTCTCGAAAACACCACCGTTTTCTGTGAAAAGTAGCGCAAATTTCGGCATTTTCAGAAATGCTCAAACGCCATTTTCTCGTATATGGCTGCAATTTTTTTCATAAAACTTTTGTAACGGATAGTGCTAATTACACTCTTTAGTTTGGCATAAAGTTTATTTTGAGTTATTTTTTTGTTTTTTCAAACATTTAACACATAAATGTAATTTTTTGGAAAGATCTCTCACATCTTTAATATGGACATTACCAGTAATTTGCAAAGATTATTATATTTGTGAGTGTACGTGCTTTCAATAACTTTAAATAAAGTATATTGAAAACTCAAAAATTGTCTGTGAAAATGAGCTTCAAATTTCGCATTTTTAGTAACGCTAAAACGCAATTTTCTTTAAAACGGCACATAATTTTTAAAAGAAAATTTCCATTTAGGACTACGTTTTTGTCTTCTTTAATATTCTCAAATTAATATTTCCTTTCTGCCAAAAGGAAACCGAAAAATTAAGAACATGACAGTAGGGTCATTCCACATTAAATCAACACAGTTATAATTAAAATTTTACCTCACCATTTTAGATTCAGATGAAATTTGACGCATAGGTAGTATGAATAAATAATAAGAAAACTACAAATTTTGAGTAAAATATTTCCACCCGTTTGTGAAATACAGCCATATAAAATTTTCCTCAACGATTCATTTTTCTTAAATGTTTAGGTTCCCAGTATCTAGTTCATCAACTGAAAGGTGACCTTAATTTGTTTTATTTTTGGTGATAGGTTAAGTTATATACATTTCCTTTCGATATGCACAGTCAGTAAAAATATGCAATTGCATGACGTTCCGCGGTCTAATAATAAATATAATAATTATTATTATTATTGTTATTATTATATTAAATTTTTTGAAGCTGAGCATTTCGAAAAAACTCAAAATCAAAATTTTAAATTCAAATTTGAAAACCTTTTTGAACGCAACCCCAATTGAGTTGTATACCATATAAAAGTCCATAAAGAAAGCTGCAATATGTCACCTGTTTCAGCTCTTTACCTTGATTTGGTAAGTTTCTACATCAATTTAAATATTTTCGGGAACCCAATTTTGCAAAATTTTACATGGCTATATTTTACAAACGGGTGGACATATTTTTCTCAAAATTTGTTGTTTTCTTATTCTTCATTCATACCACCTATGTGTCAAATTTCAACTGAATCTGAGATGGTGATGTAAAATGACTGTGTTGATTTAATATGGAATGACCCAGTAGTATATTATGAATTAGTTTATAATGTTGTCCTTTTTTGCACGAATAAGAAGATATTATCGAACGATGTTAGGAGTGAGCTCGGTAATATCTTCTTATGAGTGCAAAAAAGTAACATTGTAAACGAGTTGAATACACTATTTTTTTGTATAACAGTATGATGATTTAAGGAAGCGAAATTAATTTGTATGTTAAGTTGTAATTCATAGTTGTAGTAGTTTTCGAATTCATGTTATGATGTCATGAATGCTACCTAAGCAACTAATATGTTTACAAATGGCAATTAGTTTGAAACTCACGATTCAAAATAGTTACGTAATTCTGATTTTGTAAAGCTCCGAGTACATATCAAAGGAGTCAAGAACTTCCAATAATTTATGCAAGGATTTCCGGAATCAGAGAATATTGTGAGTACTGTGAATTTTTCGTTTATTTCATTCAATAATTAATTATAGCTATTTAGTTTGTTTCTTTCGTGCATTTTCTGGAATTACATGTAGACTGTTGCATGTAAGTTTTTTCTATAATAGGCATTAATAATTTTAAAGTTCATTATAAATATTTCAATGCACATTTCCGGCCATTTGTAAACACTATTAAATTTGTGAAAATAAGTGCTTTGAACGACTTAAAATGAATTTTTTTGGAAACTCAAAACTTTTGTGTAAAAAAGAGCTTCAAATTTCGCATTTACAGTAGCTCTTAAACGCCATTTTCTTGAAACAGCTCCAAAGTTTTCAACGAAAATTGCCATTTTGGGGCAAGGTTTAACTGTTTTTTTATATACTTAAAATAATATTTTTGTTCTACGATTGGAAAACCGAAAACTTAAGAAAATGTCGAAAATGTAGTTTGGGCGGCGATAGATGGCAGCTGTCAAGCAAGTCCGAAAAGTTAGCCGAGACCAAACGCAACAGAAAACTAATACGGGAAAGTCTGTGCCATTCTGTAGTTTCGCGTAGCATTACATAACTTTTCCTATACTAAGTATGTCACTCCGTGTATACATACGTATACGGGAAAGTAAAAATTACAAAAAAATTTTCTCAAAAACTGCTCAAAATTTTTTCTTTAAAGTTTTGGAAGGGTTACCACTATATGTACTCATATCTGGGATAGTGCCCTGAATTTTTGTTTTTTCAAAAATTACAAAATTGAAATTGTTTTTACTTGTATCTCACGTCGTTAATATTTACATTTACGATTTTTTCACATTATTATATTTACGAGTATATGAGCTTTATGTAATGTCATTTAAATTTTCTCGAGAACTCTACCGTTTTCTGAGAAAACTGTCTTCTGTCAAAACCGTTTTCGGCCAAAACTCTGCATTTATAGGAACGCTCAAATGGCATTTTCTCAAAAACGGCTCAACGTTTTTTCTTTGAACGTATCAAACGAATAGTGCAAATTGCACTTTTCAATATGATGTGAAGTTCACCTTTGGGGTATTTTTTTGTTTTTTCAAAAATGACACAAGTGTAAATTTTTTGAAAAATCTCTTACATCTTTAATATACACATTTGCAGTAATTTTTAAACACTATTGTATTTGTGAGTGTAAGTTCATCAAATGACTTAAATGAAGTTTTTATAAACTGAAAAGTTTTCTGTGAAAACGAGCTATTTGAAAATTAATATTTTCGTTCTCCCATTAGGAAACCGAAAAATTAAAAAAATGTCAAAAAATACCACTTCATTTAGCACATTAAAACGTTTGTTTTACCATCAATCACTGAATCACTGTTTCTTTACGAACGAATCCTTTATAACACGGACAACGACCTTAAAGTTGCGTTTTACTTCGTGAACCCATATCGATATTGTTAGTAGTGGAGCTATAGAATGGCACAGAGTTTGTCGCAGTAGCTTGTTTTTTTAATCTCATTAGTCTTAAAAGTTCTATTGTTTAAACCGTTCTTTACTCTCTCTCCTTACACACACTTAGATGCCCTAGACTATCACATATATCGGGAGAACAGTGAGAACTTAGAGCTTACCCCGATCGAGGGAGATATCTGAAGAGGTACCAGTAAATATCTTGCAAGCCGTCTTGCAGGTCGCGGCGGATCTACCTCCCAGTGAGAAAGAAGCACCTCCATTTCTTGGGATAAAACCTGCACTACAAGAACGGGACTAATGATGTTCGGGACATAGCAGTTGGCGCGCCGAGAAGCATCAAGCAGTCCATCAATCGACACTCATGTACGCCTCGCTGTATGTCCGTATAGTTAGCACACCCACTTATTCAAAATTAAAAAAGACTATACCATAATTTTGTTCCAATTTTGAACTAATTTATACCCACCTTAAAAAATTTTCTACCAATGCAGAACATCAAAATTTACAACGTGTCCCGTGGGTGCGCTAACTTAACGTTAAGTTAGCATACCCACACAAGAAAAATGCGTTAAACCAAAAAAACAAATATACCATAATTTTGTACTAATTTTGAACTAATTTATACCCACCTTAAAAAATTTTGAACCGATGCATAACATCAAAATATACAACGTTTAAGAAATGGTGCGCCAAGTTATGATTGAGTGTACATTTTCATGACCTAAAATATTGCCAAAAATGATCAATAAAATGCTTGGAATATGTTTTAAAAATACCGTAAAAGCAAAGAAAATGATGCAAAAAATGTTATCAAAAACAGTTCGTATGAGCAACTCATTCTGTTCAATACATTACTGCTGTAATCGAGACTACTTCTATTTGTTCAAGTGAGCCCAACTTTAAATGTTTCGCTTTCGACTGTACTTTACCAGAAAATCTCTGTCGTTAGTTATCCCGACTAATCGGCTGAACCGACATTGGCGCTGAATTGCGACACATACAACAGCTGACATTACAATAAGTGAGCGAAGAAATGGAGTTGGCTACTCAGGAATTCTGTGGAGCATCTCGTTAATGTTATTTGAATCATGTACCATAAAAATGAGATTAAAATTGATGAAATCAGCGAAACATGCATTAAAATGAAGGAAGAAGTTAGAAAATAAAAGTTGTTATTCAAAATCGACGAAAAATGGCAAAAAGTCTTCTAAAAATGGGTCATTTCCTTTTGTTATAATATATCATGATAGATGATAATACTAAACGGCATTGTTCTGAAGTGAAAAAAAATCACATTTCATTAAAATCTGCTCCCTGGTTACGAGGTACAAAGTGTTTATGGCTTTTTATTATATTCCGATTGTCTTGTTTTGGTTCACTCGTTATGGATGTGAATCACTGAGAAAAAGTGTAGGTGGTTTTATGCCTAATTCAGTATTTAAAATGTGAATATGCCTGCAAAAATACTTATTTATTGTATTAATATGTTTTGAAATTATTACTTACATTTCCGTATAGTTTGGAAATATTAAGGAACACCATGTTAGTATTCTCTGATTTTAGTATGTCATCAAACCGTTCACCATCTTTTGTTCATCAACGTAATGTAGCCTGTTTACTGGAAACAGCATGTAAACTACAAGTTGTTATAATCTTTCGATATCAGGCACTATTAATCAAAGAACAAATTGCGTCAGTCATGTTAATAATATGAGTAACATGCAATGTTATTTAAGGAACATTACGTATTAATACACACGTGCTTCTCCACTTTCAAAGTGGAATGACGTAAGCCCTTTCACTTCCATATACCTATTTAAGAGACCATTGGTGGAGAATTGTAAGTAATCAAACAATACTTCAAATATCCTGAGATGCTCGAAAGACACAGCAATCAACAGATATTGTCGCGTCAAGATTCTAAAAATTTCGTGTGGAAAATCCAGTAAACGATGGGGGGGGAGTGGAGAAACGCCACCTTTTGTTCGCCGGCCTGCTCTCCTAAATGATCAACCTTATTCTGTGAAGTTTTTCCTGCGCACAGTACCTGAACCCTCTGAGTTCATTCGCCCAGCGGAAGGTAGGGGGGAGGCGCATTGTACGCGACAGGTAGCATTGAGGGATGGAAACGGTAGGGGGATGCTCAGGTAGAAAGCTCAATGGAAACTCCTTTCTCTCTTCCTTCTGAGAAGGGCAGCTTTTCTGTTCGTGCCAAAATTCCCCATCTACATTCACTATTTCTTAACAATTTTGTAAGTACATTTCATAAAATAATATGTTGTTTGGTATTCAACTGTTGGTACTGTTAAATGTTAATTGTCATGATGAAAAGAATGCAATGAAGCACAAGAAATTGAATTATCACTCACAATTCTAACAGAAATTTTCATTGAATAAATGTTTTGATATCGAACATCAAATGTATAATTAAAAGTATTATAATTATTTATGAATAAATGTCTATTGCAATAGCAAAAAAAGGTGGGAATGTCATTACAACATGTACAAGAAATATGGTATAAATAATAAATATAAAATATAGTACAGAAAATTAATGCAATGCAAAAATAAAATACTCTTAAAACCGAAACCAAATAGCACAACAACAGTCAACTAATTCAACAAGAGTACAATGTCAAAAAGCCGAACTTTGAGTCTGGAACTTTCGATAGAATAAGGAAACCATTCATTCTATTATACTTGAACGACAAAATTTCCCCCCCCCCCAAAAAAATGAAATGAGGAAACATATGCAAAAACTTTGAAAAAACAACACCATATAATTTTTTCGATCCCCGGAAAATGTTTTTTAGTCAACTATTAAATGTGGGTATTTCTAAGATACTCACAGTGCGCTAAAAACTGTAATTTGTTGTTCAGATAAATAATTAATCAGCTTCTAAATATGAAACTCGTTCAGATAAAATTATAAGTGCAACAAAGAAAACAACATAATTTCGTCTGAACACATCAGATACTACAGATACTTTCGTTTAGTGTACCCACTTATTATATTAGTTTAGTGAAGTATACTCTAATTCAGTAAAGAATCATTGATTATCATTATATTAATTCCTTGCGTGTAATTAAAAATTCATAACTAACAATCAGAATTCAGAAGAAGGATCAAAATCGTTTATTTACGCCATTATAACACAGAAGTGGCCAACATATTTCCAGTCGGCCATGAAACAACGACAAAAATATACATAACAGACTACTTAATAACTACATCAAATAAAATAAAATTGGTGAAGTGATAAAATAAAATAAAATTGGTGAAGTAAACGTTGATTTGAAACAAGCTGACTAACGGATCAACACTAACGGATCATCACAATAAAGCATTTGGTCTTCACATGTTATAAATGTAAAATTTATAAACGTCAGATGTATTTACCCGAACTAAAATGTACGTCAGAAAAACTTCTGTATCAGTTGCGACTCTTTTTCACTTTCCGATATTTATACATGTATTTTCTCTCATTCCTTTCTTAACATTTCGTGGGAACTAATGTTTACATGGTTTTATCAGCTTCTTCAAATATGTCTTCTGAAATATGTCCAATATCTTTCATTTGAAAGCATTTTTTCCCCACCAAGTTACTGAGGACTCCATATGTATAGAATAGAAGGCCCACTAAAATGTAGGTCTATTTCAGAACCAATACATTCATAAATGTATGCCTCGAATGGTAAAGGTGGGCTTGAATTTCTCAAAATGTAACACGTCGATAAAGAAATGTAATTGCTCTCGTACAAAATTATGGTATATTTGTTTTTTGTTTAATGTGTTTTTCTTGTGTGGGAATACCAACTTAACGTTAACCTGGCGCACCCACTCTTCAATGTTGTATATTTTGATGTTCAAAATTTCAAAATTTTTCAGTTCAAAATTTTTCAGTTCAAAATTTTCAGTTCAAAATTTTCAGTTCAAAATTTTCAGTTCAAAATTTTCAGTTCAAAATTTTCAGTTCAAAATTTTCAGTTCAAAATTTTCAGTTCAAAATTTTCAGTTCAAAATTTTCAGTTCAAATTTTTCAGTTCAAATTTTTCAGTTCAAATTTTTCAGTTCAAATTTTTCAGTTCAAATTTTTCAGTTCAAAATTTTTCAGTTCAAAATTTTTCAGTTCAAAATTTTCGGTTCAAAATTTTTTAACGTGGGTATAAATTAGTTCAAAATTAGTACAAAACTGTGGTATATTTGTTTTTTTGGTTTAACGCATTTTTCGTGTGTGGGTTTGCCAACTTAACGTTAACCTGGCGCACCCACACTTCAACGTTGTATATTTTGATGTTGTGCATCGGTTCAAAATTTTTTAAGGTGGGTATAAATTACTTCAAAATTAGTACAAAATTGTGTTATATTTGTTTTTTTAGTTTAACGCATTTTTCTTGTGTGGGTTTGCCAACTTAACGTTAACCTGGCGCACCCACTCTTCAACGTTGTATATTTTGATGTTGTGCATCGGTTCAAAATTTTTTAAGGTGGGTATAAATTACTTCAAAATTAGTACAAAATTGTGTTATATTTGTTTTTTTAGTTTAACGCATTTTTCTTGTGTGGGTTTGCCAACTTAACGTTAACCTGGCGCACCCACTCTTCAACGTTGTATATTTGATGTTGTGCGTCGGTTCAAAATTTTTTAAGGTGGGTATAAATTAGTTCAAAATTAGTACAAAATTATGGTATATTTGTTTTTTTGTTTTAACGCATTTTTCTTGTGTGGGTATGCTAACTTAACGTTAAGTTAGCGCACCCACGGGACACGTTGTAAATTTTGATGTTCTGCATTGGTAGAAAATTTTTTAAGGT
>JAHLJT010007178.1:0-29485 GCA_031308135.1 Acheta domesticus
CTCTCAAGCTGTCTCCGTCCTTGGTCAGACTACCTGACTTTATCCGTTCAGAGGCCTGATTCATCGTTTCTGTCCCGACGCTATGACCTGGTACTTAGTTGGCTCCCAGGCCACGTGCGTATCAGAGGGAACGAACTGGCCGACCAGGCGGCGAAATCAGCGACTCGTAAACTCGTATCGACATCCCTTCTGTGCCATTGTCCGATGTTCAGGCTTTCTTGAAACGAGAGATCCGTGCTTAGAGCGTGGCAAACAGAGTGGCACAATAGCACTTTCAAACTAAGTGCGATAAAGAATTCTGTGTATCCCTGGCGCTCCTCAAACACGGTCCTGTAGGCGCGAGGAAGTTATTTAACCCGTCTTCGTATCGGACACTGCCATTTTTCTCACGGTTTCATTCTTCGAAATGAAACTCCTCCATCTGTGACTCGTGCAAGACTGTTCTTCCGTGGAACACGTTCTGCTGTACTGTAGGAAATTTGTTGGCAGTCGACCGAAGACATGACCTGGGCAACTCGCTACAAGTGTTGCTCGGGGATGACGATTCTGCGCTCTCAAAATTTTTTTTTTTTTGAGAGAAAGCAGATATATTCTTTATCTGAAAGATAACAATGTTTTATGTGTTTTTGGCCCCTTTACAGCAATTTTACGTTTTAAGAAACATTTTAGGCGCCCTTTTTCTATTTTCCTTCTGCCATTTCTACATGTATGCTTGAAGCAGAATTCAAGCCTTCCTTTTAGCCAATGTACATGCTTTTAAACAGTGAGTAAGTTACATATGCAACACTGAATTTTTTTCTCCAAATACTCTGGCATGGGCGCAAATGACCACAGTAGTCGAAGCGCCCTCTAAACCCTATTCAATCAAGTCTCTTTTTATGTATATGCTTTTAATCAGGGGTAGTTCCATCTGTAACTGAACCTATTCCCTTTTTAAAATACTTCGACATGGACGCCAATGACCTTAGCAGTCGCAGCGCCCTCTAAACCTTAATCAATCAATCACACAAATCGTTGGTTTTGTTGCCTTTGCATAAACCAATCTGGTACTTCTTTCGCTTTTTGAATGGCTCCTACAATGGAAACTACAGTCTCTTCTTCTTTGTATACATATTCTGGCCAATTCCCTCCCTTCATTTCACCAGATAGTTGAAGAATGAATTTTCCTTTTCATCTTTTCATTAGTTACATGATTGTTGATAATCCGAGCATTGATTGCCGTCACGTGCAATATATTATAGAAAACATACATCGGGCATCTCCTGCATGCTGCTTTGGTGCTATATTTCCGAGTCATTTGGTGTACTCAGTTTATCCCATATTTTATGGCGTTATAGAACGTCACAGTTTCCGGCTTCTATTTTCCTTCATCACTGACAGCTACTTCACGATGACGTGTGCTGAGGGGCATGACGTTCTTTTTCTACTTTGACTGATACACTGTCAAGGTGCTGTTTGTGTTGCGAGAAAATAACAGGCGAATGAAGTTTTGCATTTCGCTTCAACTCATCAGGGATTGCACGACGGATCGGATTGATTGTTCCCACTAATGTTTTTTTCTCTAGCAGCTTTTTAGCCAGTTGAAGAGACGTGAAACATTTGTCAGATGTCACGTTTCCTCAAGGTTTGGAAATGGCTCCATAAAGACGCAAAACAACAAATTCACCCAATGGTTGTTTATTTGATCGAGCATCCTTTTTGCCAAGGTAGGGAAAAGCATTGCAGATGTCCTTCGTTGATACATCAGCCGCGAACCAAAATTTAGGTCCGTATTTGTCGGGTTTGTGTGGCATAAACTGGGTATATCGGCACCTAGTTTTGCTCGGAAGTAATTGCTCATCGAGTGTTACATTTTCACCTGGGCGATAGCAACGAATGCAGTTGTCCACAAACCTCTCCCACATTTCTGACACTAGAGCAAACTTTTCGGCGTTCGGTTCGGGTTGATTTGTCGTCAAAACGGAGAAATCTGAGAAGCTCACGAAATCTGTTTCTTGGCATTGTGTCCTTTATGAATTTTGGTCCCCATAAACGAGACCAAAGATCATCAATTGAGATACCCTTTGCACAAAACGCTCCTCGTGCGTACACGATGCCGATCATTGCCTCAAACTCTTCGAGAGACAGGGTCCAGTAGTTGTTTTGCAGTACTTTTCGTGCTTCTGGTTCGGTGTTTCTCTTCATGAGGCGAAGCACTGATTCATCAAATAGGAAACGGAAGGGACTTCTCATAGATCCATTTGTTCGCTGGTACACCCACGAAGTGGGACCACCTCGTTCTTTCAAGACATTCACAGCTCCTCTTCTTCCTGCTGACGAGGAGTTGGGGCTGATTGCCTCCCACTCGGTTCCATCTTTCGCAACCATTTTCAGTGTTAGGGTATTTGGCTGCTCCTGTTGAGATGATCGAGAAGAAGATTGGGCTACATCAAATATTGCATCTTCTTCCGCTGACAGTTTATCACTCGCCTTCATACTCACGATTCCTTGGCACAAAATCTTCATCTGAATCGGTTATATCACTTCCTGACTCGATATCCACATTTTCTAGAATACGAGACAACTCGTCCCCAGAGAGACCAATTGAACCTGACATTATGACCGCACAAGCTACAACATTCTGACAAGGAAACTAAAATGAGTATATAAAACGGAAATAAGCTTATCACAAATCGACACACGCTGAAATATACTGAGAGTATATAACATACCTGTAACATTCCTAACATACATTACATAACATACATTCCTTGAAGAAAGGGATATCTTCTAACATTGCGATAATGTAGTATCTCCATGATAATGAAACGAGTAGACCGAACCAACACCGATCAAGTTCAGAATACGGTAGTTTTACAAATGAAATAAAATGGGTGTCAAAATGACCCCCTCCGCTGTGCTAGGGTTATGACATGATAAAACAATATTTTATATATTCCAAATATATCATCATAAAGAGAATACAAAATGGGAAAAGTCACATGTTTGAAAGAAAACACTAAAAAACTGAATTTAGTATTCAAGAAACAATTGATGTAGGTGTCATTTTGACCCCTGTCGCCGTTCTAGTGATAAAGGTATTTTATACCGGTATTCAATACCTTTTCGGTCCCTGGGCCGAAAAAGGTGATCATTAGATTTGATTTACTTTAAGGCTAAATGTACCGACACTAGTTCTATTTGTCGCCACCACGTGGCAGCACCAAATTTTAGTGAATTTTACTTTACCGATTACGTCTGAACAAATGGTTCTGTTCGAAATCTTTACGTGCAGCACATAGCAATGTCAGCAATTCTGAATTAGTATTAGACAAAATATGCTCATTGCTAAAATATAAACACACATTAAATAAAAACTATTTTTCAAAATAAATTAAATATATTTCGGAAATAATTTCAAGAAAATTTGGTAGATTTTGAAAATATCTTTATAATTAGCAAATAATAAATATACTAAGCAGATATTAAATGATCAGCAAAATATGTAAAATACGTAATACAGTACAAAATTTGTAACGAAAAATTTAAATATTTTGTTAGGATTGCAACAGTTCGCCGAGATTACAAAATGAGAACAGTAGACAAAACATATGTAATTACATTAGATCCGGACTTTAGCCGTGAGATCGTCAAGCACTACTGCGAAATAGAATTTGACGTTACTGAAGATCTTTTTTTACATGACTAGAGAAGTCTATTTATCCGATTTCAGTGTATGATATGGCGTTAGATTCAGGGTTCATCTCGCCAGCGCGCTATTTTACCACTCTTTCAAATATATCCGCAAATATAAAAACATTTTAAAAATTCGATTCGGCTATTTTACTGGGAAAAGGATTAACCAGGTGAATTCTACCAAGGTGACAAACGCTGTTTTGAAATGATAAATCGAATCGTAGGATAAAAGAGCTCTTGCGTTATCTCTGCTTGTTCTTTCCGGTAGTGAAATGGTAATGGAAGATCTTAGAAGTAAAATATATCTAAAATACGATGTGAGGAGATGGAATATGGGTGTTATTTACGCAATTAGTTCAATTTTTTCTTTTTGAAATCAGCACCAAAGCGGGATCGGTGTTTTGAGGTATACCTCAGACATTCTTATGATGGTATTCGAAGGAAGATGGAATATGTGAATAAGATAATAGTTTATACTACTATTAAAGATGATACGAGACCGTTTGCCCTATTACAGCATCACTAGTTTCATATGTGGGGAAAAAATATCTTGAGATGCGAAGTGACGGAAGCATCAACGAAGTGACGGGGTGTCTGGATTGCTGCCCCCGAAAGTCCAGCCTTCTTGCCCGTCGCCGCGCCGGCTGGCCCGTGCCGGCTTGGCCGCGCCGCCTGGCCCACAAGGGGAGGATGTCCCTTCGGCGGGAAGGGGGAGTGGGGTGAGGTGTTTTTCGAAATTTCACTTACCGTCGCTCCTATTTATCGATTTGCATGTTTGACACGGCGTTGGATTCTGGAAGCGTGTCGCCATCGCGCTATAAGCCCACATTTTTTAAAATTGTTCCCGGAAGTACGAGAAAAATTTTAAAAATCGAGTTTCTGTTAGTCTTTTTGGAAAAAGGGGCTTCGTAGCGTAAATTCTATTATAAACAGGAGTCAAATGCCGTTTACAGATCGAAAATCGGACCATTTGTTCAGACGTTATCGGTAAAGTAAAATTCCTGCTGATGGTGCTGCGATCTATTGAATTTTCCTACAAGTTTTTTTCGGTACATTTAGCCTTAACCATGACCATCTCAAGAGACTAGACGGCCGTGCTTTAATCCTTTTTACTTTCCCGTATACGTACGTATACACGGAGTGATATACGTAGTATAGGGAAAGTTATGTAATGCTGCGCGAAAAAATGGCCAATTTTCGGCGGAAAAAAATTAATTGCCGGGCCGTGAAAACGAATAAGTGGATAAAACCAGTTGCTAAATTAAGAAAAAAAATCCCCTAACACGTGGTGTAGCCAGAAACCCTGTTTTGTAGGTCCTTGATACCGAAAACCAATTGAAAGGAAAACGTCCGTCTGTGAACACTGCTAGCGCCTAAACCATACGTACGATTTCTTCCAAAATGGATATTCCCCGGTCGATCTGATTCTAGTCGAAGCTTTGAGATTTTGAAAAAGATTCTTCAAAATTTGGGGGTACTTTATATGAAGCCCCCGGGGATTTTCAAAATTTTCTCAAAAACGGCTCCAAATTTTTTCTTTAAATTTCTTGTATGAATAGAGTAAAATACACTTATTAACATGGCATAGGTCCGATTTTCACGTACAGCTCTGAATTTTCGAAAATTGTGAAAGTTTGAATTTTTTTCGGCGTCTTTCTCCAACTACAAAATTGAAGATAGAGATTTTTCTTCAAATAAAATTTGTTCTGCATATTGAGTTCTTTCATAAAGGTCATGTAAATGTTTTTCAAAATTTTAGTAGTTTTCGTGCAATATTGCGTGCAATATGTGCAATTTTAAAAAATTACAAAAACAAGATTTTCTCAAAAACGGCTCCAAATTTTTTCTTTAAACTTTTGGTAGGGATAGTGGTAAATGTACTCTATCAGATGACATAAAAGCCATATTGCTCTATCGGTTGGTTTTTTCAAAAATTACAAAAATGTAAATTTTTTACTTGTCTCTCACGTCGTTAATATTTACATTATCGGCGATTTTTTCACATTATTATATTTACGAGTATATATGCTTTAAATAATGTCAAGTAAAGTTTCTCGAAAACACTACCGTTTTCTGTGAAAAGTAGCTCAAATTTCGGCATTTTCAGAAACGCTCAAACGCCATTTTCTCATATATGGCTGCAATTTTTTTCTTGAAACTTTTGTAACGGATAGTGCTAATTACACTCTTTAGTATAGCGTAAAGTTTATTTTGAGTTTTTTTTTGTTTTTTCAAAAATTACATAAATGTAATTTTTTGAAAGATCTCTCACATCTTTAATATGCACATTACCAGCAATTTGTAAAGATTATTATATTTGTGAGTGTAAGTGCTTCAAATAACTTCAAATAAAGTATTTTGAAAACTCAAAAATTTTCTGTGAAAATGAGCTTCAAATTTCGCATTTTTAGTAGCGCTAAAACGCCATTTTCTCTTAAACGGCACATAATTTTTAAAAGAAAATTGCCATTTACGACTAGGTTTTTGTGTTCTTTAATATTCTAAAATTAATATTTCCGTTCTACCAATAGGAAACCGAAAAATTAAGAAAATGACAAAAAAATGTACTTTTGGCGGTGATAGATGGTAGCTGGCAAGAAAGAGTATGTGGCAATTCCGAATAGCTAGCGAAGACCCAAGGAAATAGAAAACTAATACGGGAAAGTCTGTGCCATTCTGTAGCACCACTAGTTTCATTTATGTCTACAAATAAATTTGTGGTCACACAATATGTTATTTGTAATACGTGCGATATATTTTTCTATTTATAGTTTAATTGAACGTAGCAAGTTATTTACCAATAAGCTTCTGTGACCCCTTTAGCATCAACGTACCATAGCGTGCATCGCGGCCGAGGATATGTAATCTTTCTACCACGCAGATCAAGAGTTCCCGTGCTCAAGCAAGAACGCGGCGGCGATACAAAAAGTATTGTGCGTTATTCTAATAAATTAGAATGGAGAAGTAAAATAACCTTATATCACTTACTCATTTGGGTTGAATCTTTAATAGGCCTATATTAACCTTTATATTGTTATTGTTACCAGAGGTGCCGCTGGAAGTTTTGTTTAGGTCAAGGGAGCTGTGGATGAATAAAACTTACAAAACCCCCAGAAGAGACTCATTAGTGTGGCTCAGAGCATGCAACACTGCAAATACAATTTACGCCATATTATTTAAAGGAATTTTACTCTTCCGGGGAGGGGAGAAAAAAAACAACAACACATATGTATGAATTGTCAAGATTTCACTTGAAAGTATGCAAGAACTACTAGTTTTTGGAGGATCTGAAATTTAAACTTTTGTAATTTTAGACAATTCAGATGTTATTCTGAAAAATTGGACCTGTACCATTTTCACAAATATATTTTGTTCCATTGAAGCAAGTTTTGAAAGTCTTGAAAATGTCCTTGTATAAGGTTTAGGCAAAGGTGTTGTAAGAGGTGAGGCTGTATGTAGTCAAGTATATTACAATTAGCTAGTTGCAGAGGACTCCAAATATTTACTTATTGTATAGTGGATAACACTGGCTCATATTCAGTATTCAAAGTCATTTTGTGTTATCTCCAGATTCCAATCAACCACAGAAATTGTATTAAAATTGAGAATGTTCTTCAGACTAAACCAATTGTAATGAAATTACCTCACTCAAATGGCTCCGGGGAAAACCATCAGAAATAATCACAAGCCTTTTTATTTTTAGGATACGGTGTATCATCAGATGGACAATAATATATATAAATGCATCCACATGCAATATTAATTACTTGCCAAGAAACCCACCAGTGGTTTTTGATGTGTGTCTACCAGCTGGTACTAAGAAGACTTAATTAATGAAGTATTTATATCAAGGATTTGTTGGCAGAAACATCAGGTTGTGCAATACAAGATATGTATAAAAATTATTTTATTTCGAATAACAATACTTTAAGGAGTAAATTCTAGTGAGCAAATATTCTATCAGTACAAATAAGATATTTTCTGACAAAATTGTAAGTGTATAAAACCAAATACTGCTGGCGTACTAGCTGTGCAGCAACTTACAGTATTGTGCATGCAATAAACCAAGCCCAAAATAAAGGCTATTAAAAATACTCTGTACTTTATATAGAAACTTATTTTACTATATTATTCCTTTAATTTCACAACATAATTCCTTTTATAAACAAGCAATTTTAAACATTTTGTACTACTAATGACAGAACAAATTGTGCAAAAACAATGCACTGAAGGATCCAGTCAATATAATATCACTCTGATTATTCAGAAAATTAATTTCTGTTCTAACAGGTTTAAATGACATGCACTCAACAATGCCTGATATAGAGGTTACAATGTAAGTAGATACATGGCAGCTGCCGGTTTCTGTATGAGCACTTTCAAGATGGACGTATACTACCAAATTTTCAGTGATACATCCATCAAACAAGTACAATAAAACCTGTCTATGCCGGAATTGTTTGGGTCCAACATTTTCATCAGTCTTTTACTGAATTGAGTTTTCATTGAAACAAAGGACTCCATCAAAAGAAAAAATAAAACAATTTTCTTATATATCTGTAGGAACAGATGCACTCATCTGATTTAAGCTGTATTAGCCTAGGTCCAAGAATATTGTTGCAACCACATAACTAAAATTTGTTACTTTGGCAAGGTATTGGTAAAAAAAAAAAAAAAAAAAAAAAAAAATCACAAGGATTGCCCTTTGCATCTTTTCACACAGGCTTGTGTGAAGGGTCAGTAAATAGTGGCTTTCGCACAAGTGGCATACGAAATAAGGTGTTTGGATGAGAAAGCAAATGCATGAGCATGGCTCAGTGTTTTGTAATACAATGTTGCCACACTTAACAAGTCATGGTTTAATTTCAAAGCAATATTTTTTTCCTGTTTTATCCAGAATTTTTCATATACTAAAAAATTATTTCTGTTTCAGTGTTAAGTCAGAATTCCCAGTTTATCCAACAGGTTTTTACTGTATTTTAATTTTACCACAACAGAAGAGATTCAGTTGCAAGTTCCAACTTGCACTACATGTATGACAAATAACTGGAACACTGCATACATACATTGCAAATACAGGCATGTGTACATTTAATTTATTGGAAAGATACAAAATAAGATCTTAATATGGTACAATTAGAAAATAAGTAAGAAACAGATTCTCCATTGTGGGTGCGCCTCACTGCCTCCGCAAACATCATTGATACGTCAATGCACTGGAAACACAAGAAGTGAATTAGCACGGAAATTTTTCATTTAATTACTAGTAAGAAACACCAAATAAAATTTTACCTGAATCTTGGGGCAATCTTTCATGTGCTGTTCTTGAGGGATTGTATTTGTTACCACAACAGCTTCAAAACATGCATAATTGATTCTTGAAATTGCCGGACCAGAGAAAATGCCATGAGTCAGGATTGCATACACTTTTGTGGCACCAGCTTCTAATAACCTTCAAAACAAAATTAATATTCCAGGATTCATAGAGAATTCAGAAACAGTATATATGACCCTCAGACAAAATTACACAACTTTTTTTGACTAATAATCAACAATAGTGTACTTGCCACTTTCAAATTCTGGATTAACAATACATGTACTAAAACATATTTACACCAGGCCTACTCAACTCAATGCGCTTGAGCTGCCACAAGCAGCTCGCTACTCACCAGTTCAGAAATTCATTTGTCCAATATACTTGAATTAAATTAAACATTTTGTTCACAGTCTGTTGATACTTGGTCAGCTGTGATGCTGTCATTCAATTTGATGACAGCGTCACAGCTGACCAAGGGTCAAGAATTTAATGTTTTCAGGGAATGAATAGATGTAACTCAGCAGCAACCAAACCACTTTTTAAGAGGGACTCTGAGGACAAGTTCATACAAACAGCTATCAATTCCTGAGAGCATGGCAGAGCAACAATTTAAATTATTTTCGTTTTTGAGCCTTCACAAATAGAAGTTTGGATAGTAATTTAAACTTGCAAATCCTTTTGCTCAGAACACTGTAAAAGTTACAACAAATGCAGTCTAACATCCACCTAGAAACCTTAACTGACTGGTACTTCAAGAAATTTCAAAAACCTGTGTTTAAGGGAACATTATTTGAAACTATTCTTAAAAATTGTCAAAAATTATTAATGTATTTTAATGAAGCATAAATACATCAAACTCCATTCTCGTGGTTGACTGGAGGTAGGAACCTATTGTAAATATATTTTTAACTGATCATTGTTCTTTTAGCTTAATTTTGTTCACCCTGCTACGTAGATTATTTCTGTAAGAACTTACAATTACAATTTGCCTCTTTTTTTGTTAGCACATAAGTCAATATTAATGAGCTTGTAAAATTTTAATATATGCCACTATGAATACCAAGGGTTTGTTGAGCTCAATTCACAGGTTCCTCTCACTACTTAGTCATTGGATTCACAATGCATAAGTACTATTCTTTTTCCTCTCCTCGCAAAACTCCCTTTTCCATTCAGGCTCTACTGGAGTAGTTGGGCAGGCCTGGTCTACACAAAGCTTACATGAGATTCTTTTAAAAAATGACACAGAAAAGAATGGAAAAAGGGAAACTAACTTCTCAGCAGCATGACATATTGTGCCGCATGTGTCAGCCATATCATCTACCAAAATTGCCACCCGATCCTTAACATCACCAACTAAGACCATTGCTGCAACTTCATTGGCCTTCTTTCGCTCCTTGTGGATGAGAGCAAATTCAACATTCAGACGATCAGCAATAGATGTCACTCTGAAAACAGGAAATACGTAATTATTTCAAATAATTTTAATTATAATCTCTGCAGTACAATATAATTTACTTAAATATGTACCTTTTCGCACCACCAGCATCTGGTGATACTATTATACTGTTTCGCCACTCTGGAATGTTTTCTTTGATCCACTTCAATACTGCTGGCTCTGCATACAAGTTATCAACGGGTATATCAAAAAAACCCTGAATTTGGGATGCATGAAGATCCATTGTGATTATGTGGTCTGCTCCAGCCACAGACAACATATTTGCAACCAACTTTGCAGATATAGGTGCCCGACTCTGTCAAAAGGACACACGAGATGACATGACGTTATATTATGTTTTGTGAAGGTCCATTTGCAACGCTAGACTTGCATATAACAAATTGAAAAGTATCAGTAAGATGTTTCAGACCGGCCCTTCCCTGCAGAGTGATTCAGAAATCAGCGGAGGGTCTAGGACCTAACAAACACTGATAGATATATTTAGGGAACAATTTTATCTGTAAGGAATGACAACATTGCCACAAAAGTAAAATAGCAGCCAGAGAGAATCCACAAAGATGACACGGATGTAAAAAGTGCATCAGTGTAGTGTTGCAAATGCACCCCAGTTAGTCGAACGTGTAAGTGTAAGCAGAAATAAAAAAAAGTAAATAAAAAAAAGAGGGAAAACAGAACAAAAAACCTACAACAGGCAACAAGCATCCTCATGACAAGTCTCCAATACTTCAAACACAAATCTTGAACTAAGAATTCATGAAGTACCACAAATGCCTTTAAATTTAAATTTATGCTTTCATGACTTGCATGACACGAGTATCCATAACAAGCAGATTTCTTCCTTGGTTGTTTAAAAACATTATTCAGCACAATGATGTTCTTACAGACAATCAACATAAGCACACAGAACATGCTAAGTTTAGTTCTTTGCACATAGACCACAAAATATAAAATTCAACATCAGTGTCTTCTTTCAATCATGTTAGCCCAAACATTACATGCAGAACGCTCAACACTACTGACATGAAACATTCCGCCTTATGGTGATGCCAGTAAGTTAATGTCCACACATTATTGTGATTGGCTCAGTCAGGAATATTAAAATACTGGAAAAAAGGCACAAAAGTTAGTACATTACAGAATAAGTAGCAATCATGATATAAAATGCACTAAGTTTACTGATTGATAAATACTGCAGGGATGACTTCAAAGATTGTACTCTTATTATCACACTGGGATCATCAGATACTCACTGCAGTTAGAACAGGAGCAAAATCCTGAAAATTCATCACAAAAATAAATGGACTGCCCAGAGCTGCAAAGTTAAAATAATAACCACTTCATTTTTATTTTTGCCATTAATGAGGGAGTAAAGAAACTGTAACTAAAGAACAGTACACATTTAATTAAAGGGATAAAAAGCTAACCCTTTATTAATAGTTTTGTAGGTTTCTAAATGCAAAATTTAATTTGAAATATGAATGTCAAAGTTACAAAACATATCCCATTACTTAATAAGATGTTACAACTTCTGAGAGAGAGAAAAAAAAACTATGCAAATCATTGCTTAATAAAAGTGCCATGACCTACAACCTCGCTAACTTGCTCTGATGGCATATCTACAGATATACACAGACTCAAAAAAATTCTTATATTTATATAATGCCTATGTCTCAGCAACTTTTACTTTTCCAGATATTTGACAGCTAAATTAGCACAAACCGTATACATTTTCCCAAAACAGTCTCCAAGCAAACTGACACTCCATTGCATGCTGTTGTCAAGCACCCCACAATTACGCGACTTTGACCCAACAAGCAACCAACATTGTGATACCCTTTGGACCTCTGAAGTTTATCACATCAACTTCTAGAAATGTGACGTCAAGAGGAGAGATTAAAAAGAATAAAAACCAGATCAAAATAACTGGTCACAAATTACTGCAATGATAACTTGCATGAGTGGAAATTAAATTTCCAGTCAGAAAATTTTGTACTGTTACTGGCTGTCTTATGCCTCCTCTTAAAAGAGTTCGATTTGATTTTTGCCTTTGCATGCATATTTATGCCTATGCATAAGGATGTCTCACAAAAATAATAGTGAACTATAGTTGAAGATTTCCTCTACATTTGTCAACATATTCAATTAACTCCCTGGAGGATTAATCGATTCTTGTAACAATTCTAATAAATTTTCCAGTGAAATGCTCAAATGGGCCAATACAATGAGAACTGAAGAGTTCATCCATATACACATATTTACTACAGATAATACAAATCGAACTCTGCTTCTGCTGTGTCTATCCATGTAAGTCCTGTGGAAACCAGGATAAAAATGAAACAAATTAGCAGTTAAAATTACCCGAAATTTCCACTCGTTGGACTTCAGGATCGGGGTGGGAGCCCCGCCTTCATCGGCTCCAGTCTGTGAGGTCACAAAGTTAATGTCGGCATTAACAACAAACTGTTACAAAATATAAGTTCTGGACACTCCATCTCTAACAATCTCCTTGCAAATAAAAAGTCAATGATGGACTGTGAGATTACACTAACAATCATGTCTGCTTGAAAGAGCACAAGGAAATTGTTTAGGTAATATTTTTATAGTAAAACACACCAGACAATGAATATTTCAACATCACAGTTTAGAGATACACTTGCAATCCAAGTTCACCTACAAATTAGTTATTTAGTGACAAAGTTGTACGAGCAATCCATCCATATCAACTACCCTTATTCTTAACGGTTGTTATGGCCGCCGTTACAAAGATCTTAACACTTTTATAGGGTGGAGGTAGGGGAATACTTGTAGCAGAAACACGAGAATTCAGATATAAAGAGTTTAATAATAAGTATACTCTGTAAAAATTGTAATTAAAGCCCAAAAATTTGATGAATGTGATTACGAAGCCAATGTTAGACCCAGAAGTCATGAGAAAATACACGGGTAGTTATTACCTATTTTCGTGGTTCCACCACACCTGAATTTACTAGATCTTTACAATGTTTCAAATACAAACAACAAAACCCCTTTAGTACAAAAAAGAAAAAAATTAACATAAAGAAATCATTTTCATATCTAATTTTAGTAAGATTGTGTGAACAGTGCTAAACATTCAAAAGGGTTAAAGTAGTAAGAAATAAAAATCACAAATAATGATTTGAACTTGACCATTTCATTTCTTCACACGTCCTTAGACCCCCACAGGGAGATGCAATACGAAGAAGTGGGCCTGAATGTTTATAAAAATTACATGAATTTGCGAGGTACAGAATAAGTACAGAATTATATGGTACAGCACAAATAATAATACAATCAAACTATTTTAAAGTTTGAAAAGTTTGCTTTTGTTAATAAATAGTTTGGGGTATAGGTGTGCATTTTTTCTTTCTGAAAAAGAAAAGAATCTATAAGTTAAGCCAGAAATTACTTACCACACTACAAAATTTAATTTAATTATCTAAATCTTAAATTCAACACATGAGAATGTAAATATCTGACTGACCAAATTGTGGTTCCATTCTTTTTACCAACAACGTTTATTAGATTACATCAAAATTCATTTAAATCAATTCATTTGGGTGGCTATTTTCTGGCAACATGGAAAAACTCAAGACAAGTTTCATTCTGCTTAAAATGAAACCTGCCTTTCAATGAAACAGTTTGAAATGCTTGTAGTTAACTCTCTGAAAAATGGTAGATGAAATAGCTACATAAACTACACACAAAACAGTGATTAAATATACTCTTAGAAAGAACTGACATTTTACATGATACAAAACAATTTGTTGTCTAGCATCAAACCTATGTGCAACATGCTACACTTTAGCAAGGAAAAATTCTGCATGTCAGAATCACTGAATTAGCAATCACTAAGTAAAAATAAATTGACTCTTCTATTATTTTTCTGCAATATCCTCTTCCTAAATGTTAAATGCAATAGCAGTGAATTCTACTAAATAATTATGTATAAGCTACAAAATAATCTCTAAACTAATACAATTGGCAGCATCCTTTCTTCAATTAAATATCATTTGAGGGCTCTCTTCTCCGTCCGTTCTTGAACTCGTCTGATCTTTGAAATAATTTGAAGATTTCGAGAAGTGTCCCTATTCATTACAAATATGGAAAATAAAGATTTTAAAATAGCTATTACATATTAACCATATTTTCACACACTAATTGAAATATATCCTCAGTACAAATGAATGTATTAAAGGCAATGAAACATAGTGACATACATGTTATTGAACATGACCATCAGGGGCCAGATTTGTAGGTTTTTATGAATGTCATTTGTTGAAATAATGATTTAGCCTTTTTTAGATTTTTATATTTTCTAATAGTGTTAGAACAAGGTAACTGAATAATATTTTTAATAAATTTAAATTACTAACCTATTGTATTCTTCAGAACTTAAAAAGTATTCTTTTTTACTAACTTAAAAAGGCACATAAAATATACAAATGAATTTCACAACTTCTTATATATCTGCCTTAAAAGTATTTCCTTTCAAACCAAAAACCTGTTTTCTTTAAAGTGCACTGCTGCAATAAACAAATGTATACCATCCCCAAAAATCCTTTGAGAATCTTATTTTCCTATTGTTTTGCAACTCTTGAAACGAAAAAAGGTAAGCTCAATGCAACGAAGTCATAGGTGCATATTCCACAGACTCTCCTGCTCTAGGGCCCTAGATAATTCTCCAGATATTTCTTCTTGAACTGCTTTTGAGTCTTATCTGCTTAACCAGGATTATGTGGAATTTTCAAGAGCTTTGATGTGATCACTTGAAACAGCTTCAATGATCATTGCTTCGATTAGTACAAGAAACACTACTTATTTTACAGTAGTCAGGAAAGACCAAAGTGTGATGCTGCATTCAAGCCATTGTGAAAATAAGATCAACCCAAATAAAAATGATCAGTTTTCTAATGGATTCACATATTTGTCTCAGAAATTACTGAAACAGATATACATATTAAAATAATGATGAGCGTGGAATAAACAGAAAAAAATCTACAAATCTGGGCCCTAGTGATCATACTGACAAAGTTTATTTGTTGCAGTAAAAATTACTCACAATATATACATTGAATATATACATATTTATCCCAAACCCACACCATAAGTTTCTTCTACCACAGATTATGCAATTTTGATCTGTAAACATTAACTATTTGAATAGCATATCTATATATAAGCAACCATTATACAACAGAAAGACATATCCACAAATAACTGCAACTTTAAAATTAAAGTTTAAAATAATAGCAGATTCTTCATATTCCAGAAAGTGTTTAATATCTGAAAAGTATAGGTGTCAGAGGGGTAACATTTTATCACATAAATGATAGCAAGTTCATTTAGCAGTGAAGATTTGTTTTCAATAGGTAACACCCAATGAAAAACTACTCACCTTATCTTTCTTGTCCTGCCTAGCATATGGAAAACAAGGAATAACTGCAGTCACTCGAGAAGCTGAAGCAATTTTGCAGGCATTTATCATAATAAGAAGTTCCATCAAATTATCATTGACCTCTCCACTGCCACTTTGCACAATATAAACATCTTCCCCACGAACACTCTCTCCAATTTCCACACTAAAAATTATAGTTATCTTTTAGATCCAAAGAAATAGTTGAAACAAACATTATGTTAACTAAAACATCAACAAAAATAATGCAAGCCAATACTCTCATTTGTTGAACATAAAAAAAGTATAGTTTAAAGCTACGGAAAACACAGCAACGCTTTTAAAGGATCGCTACATGTAAAGATATCACAGATACAATTATTTATGAAAAGAACCATCAATAAAAACGAATGCTTTTCACCCGGCGTCCCAATAAAATGTAAAGAAATGCATTAACTCGATAGAAGAATTCCGATCGAAAACATTTACGAAATTTACTAAAAAAAAAAAAAAAAAGGAAACGCATTTACAAACCAAAACCCAAATTGGAAACAAACAAAACATCTACAAATGCAAATAAATCAACTTACCAGGTCTCCAAGTTGCTGAACTTTTTTGTTACAACCTTTCCAAGATCTATTCCCAATCTATCAACAATTCTTTGAGCGAGGTCGGGATGAGAAGTCCCGCTGAAAACTTTTATGTTCGGCATTCTGCTGCGAAGATGAACGCTTGGCCTTTCTAAGTTCGCTCGGATCAAACTCTTGGCACGTACTGGATCCGACAAGACGGGCATTACTGTAAAGCAAAGCACGTGACCAATCACTGGTAAGCGGAATGAGATTTACATCACTTCCTTTCCCAGAGATACCATTTTCGTTCTCCACCCATGATGTGGTTAGGCAGCCTGATCGTGGTAACTTGAACTGGTCAAACCAGATTGACTAGTCTGTGCTATAACTAAAATAATTATATTCTTAACTTAAAAGTTAAACTTGAATATGATTGTTATTTAATCATCAGCTTTTCGTTTTAAAATAAATTTTATTTTACGTTTTGGCCATAGCCTGTCTCATTCCCGGTTGATCTTATGTCCATTTGATCGGACAGTAACGATTCAGAAAGCGGTGTTGTATTGTGCAGCTGTGAAATGCTGTGTAAGAAAAGTTAAATTCGTGTTGGGAAACCCGTGAACTGAATGGGAAGCGTGCCTAAAATTGTTTGTGTTTTAACATTAAATTTAAGATATGTGTTAAAGAAGACCATAAAGTGCAGCCATGGCAAACATTGCAGCTCAAAGAATCAAACGAGAATTTAAGGAGGTTATCAAAAGCGAAGAGGTATCCACTTTTTCGAAAAATTATCTCGAAAAATATTCGAATCCAGACGATCTCTATGAAGTATATTCAAGTTTGCTGCCCGACAATTGTATTTAGTTTATAATCTGCCTGCTACTAAAGTAGCAAATTATCAACGGCGTGCATGCGGCTTCCATGCTTCAAAATAGATCTGCTTGCGGAAACGCATCATACGTTGTAAAGCATTCGACCCGAATTTATTTCTTTCATTTCTAGATTTTACGATAAAAGAAAAAGCACACACATAAATTGAAACAAAAATTAAGATTCAAGTAAAAATGAATTAGTATTATAAAAATTGTAACCCGATTTATTTGACATGTTCTCTTGTTTTTGCTTTTTTTTTACTCTAGTCGACTGTCAAAATTCGGTGATTTTATTAAGATATTTGTGTTGTAATTATGTTAATTATTTATTTGTCCAATACAAAATGAAAACAAAATTTGTTAATATTCAAAACAAAATTTGGTATTATTATTAACAACCTGTAAGAATTTTTCAGTTGGTGCACCGGTTTTTACGAGATGTTTTGGTAAAGTCATACTGGAGAATGTTAAATTGTCAGTCAAGAGAATAAATTAATTGAGATTATACATACCCTGCTCATCCATGCTTCAAGATTAAGAGATGAAGCCAATTTATAGACCTTGGATATTTTTTATGAAGTACGTTTGTAAGAAATGACATAATAGTGATGCTTTGCTGAAGAAGGGGTTTAAGGTCACTGATAACATGGTTTGTTATTGAAGAATGATGAAACTATGACGTCAATTTGTGTCTGACGCATTCAGATGCCCTTTACATCATTTTCACCATTAATGTAGGCTGTTACTATGACAGATCTTTCCTGGTTGATAAAATATATTGTAAATTAAGTGAAATTGATTTCTTCTGAAATTCTGAATATTAACTTTCCATTTTATGATGAAGCTGTATGTCAATCATTGAACTGAGTTAAAATGAATTAAACATTTGCAGAATTTATTGATTAATTTTCCCCTTGATATTTTTCTTTTCTACAAAATATTTTTGTCTCATTTTCCCCTTGATTTTTATTTGGTAATTTTGATATTCTTATGATAAAGTGCCTAAAATTCTTGAGATAAACTGTCAATACAGTAGTGTTCAGCAACATTTCAGAGAAAGGAATATTTCACTAATAGATTCCTCCTTAGGTCTTGAAAAGTAATGTTTAGAAGATAAGTCAAGAAGTTTTAATGTTTGTTGTAGGTAGCAAAATGTGCTATAAAGGTTGAACTAGTTAATGATAATTACACAGAACTTAAGGGAGAGATTGCCGGCCCTCCAGAAACTCCGTATGAAGGTGGAACCTTTGTGTTGGAAATAAAAGTTCCTGAAACTTATCCTTTCAATCCACCAAAGGTAATTTTGTTGTTATTTTTTGTGGCTCTTTCATCAATGGCAGATTTTCAGATCTGTCATTGGACGGGCAAATTCAATTTTTGTCGGAGTCCGTATTTTAGATTTGATATTAGAAAACAAATTAATAATAAGATAACTATAATCATTTATTCAAATATTTAAAAATCTATGACTGAACCAGAGAATAATAAATTTTAATTAATTTTAAAATATATAGTAAATTAAAAATGTTCTTAGTTGTCCTAACATTTGGGAGGTGGGTGGGGTGGGGTGGGGGGGGGGGGCAATAGCCTCCTCCCCTCAAACCCCGCCACTCTTTCAGCAAATGTTCTTATTTTTCTTGTCTTAATCATTATGCTGTCATGCGTTGCCAATATACATCTGTAGAAAATATCTTTCTTTTAGGTTCGATTTATTACTAAAATTTGGCATCCAAATATTTCATCTGTAACAGGTGCAATATGTTTGGACATTTTAAAGGATCAGTGGTGAGTATTACTAAGTTTTAGTTCAGGGAAGAAAATATTTTGCATTTCTTAGAAATTTTTTTTTTTTTTTTTAAAGTTTAATTGTCATAAATTTGAAAGTGCTTATTGTTTCAAAATCTGTGGAACTTCTTTCAAAAATTATCAAACTGCGCTAACATTTGTACAGTTCAAGATCAATTCTTGAAATAATTAGATAGTTATCATTTGGTTCATGTGCAAAGATTTTGCCAGGCATAATAAAACCGTTTAGAGAAATGACATTTAACTAGCATTTATATATTCACAATTAACAGGATTAATTTTTAGCATTTGGAATGGCTTTTCTTGAGTACTAAGTAATAGAAAATTAATCCTTCTTTATTGCTGATCATGGTTTTAAATATTTTTATTCTAAAAGCTATTGAGCTAAAGCCAACCATAGGAAATACAGTGTTAGCTATATGTGTTTGGTGTTATATATAGAATTGTAATGGCAAGTACTATCCTGTTTATACTGAATTTTCAAAGACATTCTTTCAAAGATATTCTTTATAAAAGGGTTTAGAGGGATTATTGCTACTTTTTTCTGTGAAAGTCAATTTGCAGATGTTTCTTTAATGTTGTATATGTGTATTTTCATAAAAAATTTAATCTCTTCATTGAGAAATTACTAAGGTTTGCAACGACTATACCAAGAAAGACGTTGCGAGAAATGTGTGATAAGAAATGGCAAAAAGGAAACGAAGGACACTTATTGACCCTCCACACACTTGAAAGTTTTCTTGTTTGCCTCTGCGGAGGCGAAAGTGTTCCTCACTTGAGTTGGTCAGCAAGTGAGTTTTCTTTGACACACTTCTACTTCATTTGTTATAACATTTCAGCATTCGCTGCCAAAGGAAAACACTTGACAGTGCATAGAACTGAGCGAGGTTATAATATTTAGCAGTAAAAGATGTGATAAACATCCTGATTTGTAATTGCCCACGTGAATTTTCTCTTTAAATGGAAATAAACAACAAAAAACTTGTGTTAAAATATTCTGACTTGTATGAAACCTGTTCATAATGAGCAATATAAAAATAAAAATTTGAAGGGGTATTTTGAAAGAATTAATTTGTTATTTTTCTTAATTTGTATTTATTATTTATGAATGAATTTATTAATTGTGAATTATTTGATCAGTAACCTTTTATTCATACTTCAACCAACAATAGTAAAAACCGAAGAGGGTAGAGATTACAGAGCTCTAAAAAATATGCACAGATTTTTCTTCTCCCCTATAATACATCACACAAGTTCCATTTTTTTTACATTAAATAATGATTTGTATTCAAAGCAGTAATGTATTTCTCTTTAGGCACTTCAAACTCATGAAACGGATGGTTTATGATTATGGTAACAAAATAAGGATTTTGTGCAATATAATTACACAAGAGCATTTAATAAAACAAGAATTGAGACTTGCAGCTGATCATAGCTAACTGCTGTCACCACTCTCACACGTAAAGGCATTTTGAGACATTGAATAACTTATGTCTAGGGTGTGGATGCAGCCTCATCAGCCTCTTTCCTCATTTCTCGCAATGCATCTCTCTGTGTAGACTGTTGCAGGCCTTAGTGCCATATACAGAATATGGAAACATTAAATATTAAAATTCTGAAAGGGATATTAGAAATAAAGGGTATTTTTTACTTGATGCTTACATTTTAAACTTTTATAATTACACAATTTAAGGACATATTGAATGGTTAATAGAAGAATCGGCATGAAATAAATCTGATGTTATAAAAAACTCTTTATCCTACTGAGTGTAGATATTTTTTGTGCTAACATTTTCTTGAATACCTCACTTCGTTTAACATGTTGTGCTTTTACTTTCTTTTGGTGAATTGTAATGGGTAAGTTTTTTGTTGTTTTCTGTTTTGTTTTGTTTCTTTTTTTTCTTCCTTTTTTTGGCACAAATTTATTACTGAACTAAAAGCAAACAGCAAACATATCTTAACATTCAACTATATTTTTTAATACTGAAATATAAACAAAATTAACCATTCTTTTTGTATTTATGATAGGTTATTTTCAGAAATGTGAGAAATTCTTATAATTGTATTCTTAAAGTACATTAGGAAGAGAAAAACAGATGATCTTTAAAAAAATGTTTGTTAATGCTAGGTTTAGTTGTAGGCGCATGAATGAATGTGATTATATAACTTGTTGAAGTCCATGGAAAGTAGACTTGTTTGTTGTTGTTTTTTCTGTGATATATTTCACCTTTGATTTTTTAAACAATTAGTGTTATTTCATTGCATTTTAGGGCAGCTGCCATGACCTTGCGAACAGTGCTTCTGTCGTTGCAAGCCCTTTTGGCAGCTGCTGAGCCAGATGACCCACAGGATGCGGTTGTTGCCAAACAATTTAAGGAAAATCAAGATATGTTCAAGCAAACAGCACGCCATTGGACATCTATATATGCAGGAGGTAAGTCAGTTCAGTTGATGAGATATCATATATTTGCCAAGTAAGAGATGTGTAAATGGTAAGACTCAGACCATATGGTCGACCTCACAAATGAATTATTGAATCTTTACAAAAAAAATAGGAGAGCAAAAATTTACATTTATTCTTGGGCGTGCAAAACGCAAAGGGGACAGGGTTGCCCTTCTAGTTAGATCAGGAGTTGTCCATAAAATAACCTTATGAAAATTGTGTTCTCTTTTTGCAAAAAATCTTTATTCTAATCTGAATGCTTTTAATTCAGTATTTCCTTGAAGGAAATATACTGTGATTTCAATTTTCTTGTGTATGTAAGCAAATATTCCTGATATAGAGAAAGTTGTGTAATGCCGAGGAAAATCTATTTCAACAGAAATAAACTTGTTGGGGCCCTCAGATACTGAGAAAGTGGTTTATTTCAAAACATCTGTCAGACTGTGACAATACTAGTGCCTAAATAACTCTGGATTTTTGTAAAAATGAATATTCTCTAATTGATTTTGACTCAAAGTCTGTGAAAAATCCTTTAAATGGGCAAATTATACACTCCTCCTCATCATTTTTGTAATTTGTACCAAATTTAAAACAAGAATTTCTTGTAAGAAAATATTGACTTATGCTTAAGATTATATCAGTACCACTTTCACTAATACCTCCGAATTTTTGAAAATTGCCAAAGTTTGAAATTTTTTGGCCCTTCTCACACAACTACAATATTGAAGAGAGAAAAAGATTTAAAGTGTTTTTGTCATACGTGATTATTATGGCATAAAACTTTTTCCATCTTCAGTGAGATTCTGAGGCGGCTGGGGGCCTCAGTTAGACAAGACAGAACTTCATGTCTGAACCAAGGCCTCCAGCTGCCTCAGAATGGCCACAACACAACCAAAAAAGCTTTATGCCAAAATAAACATGTATGTCAAAACAATGCCTCAATGCAACAATGTCCTAAACTTCACACCATTTCTACCATTGAAAATAGGGAGTTTATCTTGAAAAGAAATTTGTTGTAATTCTTTTAAAATATATCTCATGTTAATAATATTTACATTTCAGACATTTTTTATAGATTATTGTGTTTGTGAGTACAAGTCATTCAAATGAGATTTCTAGAAACATTGAAACTTTTCTGTGAAAATTAACTCAAAATTGCATATTTTTAGAAATACTCGAGTGACATTTTCTCAAAACTGCTCAAAATTTTTTCTTTAAACTTGCTGTAGATATAATTCGTGGCAGGTACTTCACAAGGTGCCTCACGATTTCCTCTTATGCTCCATCACATTCTCCCAACATGCTTCCTACATGTTTAGTACATTCACACATTTTATGCATCGGGGTTTGCCCACATATTCCTCATAAGATCTCCATATTTCCTCATATGTTCCACTGTATGTTCTCCCCGCTGTTTCCCGTGTGTTAATCTGGAAATGAAACTGTATATTCTAACATGTATTTAAATTTTTTTAAAATTACTAGATGCTTTTATAAACTCTATGGCGATGGATAGTGAAATAAATAGTGCTAGATGAAATGGAAAGATGTGAATAGTTAGTGGTACCCAGAAAGCAAGCAGTAACCTCCAAAATTGTAATCGAAGGACCAAACAATTTTTTGCAAAAACTTATCTGTATTATACCCAAAGATAATATACAAACAATCTCCAAACATAGCATTTTAAATACATGTTTTAAAGTGAAAGTAGCTTCACCCTGCATCCCAATATTCTGCGTTTCTGGGAATTGTGTCATGGAGTGAGGGAACCTTCCAAAAACCTAAAGGATGTCCAAAAATGTTTCATTTAGTAGATGACTGCATAACTCAACCAAAACCTGGCTTTAAGGACCCAGGACATGTAATTTCTGAGTTACGCACAATGGTAAAACATGTTGCAGAACAGTGTATGTTGCGGATTGCATGTGCACCTGATTTCCCAATTACGTCGTACCCTGCAAACTTTTTCTTTGTCTTCAATCTCTTTGTTGCAGGACTGGGGGTAATTTCCTATTCAGTAGTAATACACTTCTGAGGTTTTGTGTAATATAGAGAGGGAATTTTGCTTATAAGAATTGATGGCTACTTATAGTTGTTATTGTGTAAAATTATTAATTAAGAATGTTAAGGTTTCTGTAAAATTTGTCATCTAGTGGACATGGCTTACACCCAATTTTGACCTCTTAATATTTTTCCTTTGAAATGTATTCTCAAAATATATTTCACTTGACACTTATTTTATAATAATAATAATAACAACCATTGTTGAAGAGATCCTGTAAATATAAAAACAATTAAGATTTTGGTTAAGTATCACACTAGTTGATTGCTCCACTGAAATCAGTATATATACTGTTCAAATGCCATTTGGCTCTAAATATATTTAAAATGAAGTCTGCATAGGAAACCAGGTTAGCCTTTGGTTTCATATGACATCTCTCTCTCTCTCTCTCTCTCTCTCTCTCTCTCTCTCTCTCCTCTCTCTCTCTTTGCTACTGCTGTACTAGGGAGCACAGGACCTCGATGAGAGACTTCCGTCTCACTTTATTTGTCCCTATTCCTTTTATTTGCCTCCATGATTTTTGAGTCTTTTCCATCTCTAGCCATAGGGCATTTTTACAACATTTTAAAAGCCTTTTATTGATCATTTTTGGCAATGTTTTAGGTCATCAAAATCCACCACACAATGTTACACAATCGGTGATGGCTGTACTTGGTGATATTATTGACATAGAATGAGTTGATTTGTTTATATCAAGAATAGGCAAAAGCAATGTGACTAAAACTTCTCCCAGACCTTGAGTGAAATAAAATTTTCCAACTCAGATATTGTTCTTGATGTCTTAAGAAATAAAAAGTGCAAAGGTTCTATTCGCATTAACTCAAAATAGACCGTTCGTCAACGTGAGTACTTTAAAAAATCTAATGGTTAAAATGCTTGAGGAAAAGAATGCTGGAAATGATATGAGGATGAAGTTTATCAATGCAGTTCCTTCTTATTGATAAATACTTCAAAACATCATGATTCAAAAATCTTGTGGACTAGGAAAACGTGAAACGGCAACCTTTTACTTTCACCGCCTATTACCAAAATATCTGTGGATTGAGAATGAAACTCTTGATGTCACTTCTGCCCCCTTTCACGATTTGGATGTCATTCTGCTAAACCAGACCTGGTTTAACAAACCCATATCTATAGTGCAATTTTTCTAACCGTTCCCCTTGCAAGTATCAGGTTTAATGGTTTCATCCAATTGGGAGCTTGAACGTCTCTATAGTGACATCACTATGGTGATGTTGAAGCTCCTGATTGGATGAAACTGTCAACAGCTGATACCTGCCAGGGGCATGTTAGAAAAATCTCACTATAGTGAAGAACTCAACTTTCCACAGCACATTATCTTTAGAAAGGATAGGATTTTGGCTTTGAGTCATCTAAACAGAGGTTATGGTGTTTGGTTAGGTATACATCAAAAATTCACTTCCTATTCCATACAAACAGAATACATTCATAGAGGAATTGTTTGGGTCAGTCAAACATAACTTGCTTGCTTTTAAGTACATATGCAATATATTTTCCTCCTTAATCACCAATCAATACTTATATTCATTTTTACAGAAAATTTGGGACAAGTGTTTGATTGTAATTGTGATGCAAAATTTTTAATAAAGGGACACTAGTTTTATGGTCACTATATGGAATGATATGATATAGATAATAATGTGGGTTGTAGTTTGTTCAATGCTTCGATTGCTGAAAGAGATTCAAGTTTGTTAATTTATGAAACTATAAATAATATTAATTTATTACAAATTAACAAAATTTATAATAATTATGGAAAAATACTGGACCATGTTTTTGTTGATTAAACAGTTCTGTGCAAGGTGCTGTAACCTCCTTGGTCCCTTGTGATCTGTACCATCCTTCCTTGGATGTAGCAATGACAAATTCACTCAGCAGTTTCCATGACATTGGTTTAAACTACGTTGATTTAAATAATGAAGTATCTTTTATACAGTGATTTCTGTACTTCTCACCTTCCTTGAGTCTTAACTTTTTAAAATTTTATTTATGTATATATTTACTTTTTGTTTGGTGATTTGATAGGTATACCCCTAAATTGCATTCATACTTATCTAAACTGGGAGAGGTGGCTCAGAGCATCAGCTGATGTCGCTGCAGTGTATCCAACAGGGAGGTCATAGGTTTTCGACACTAGCTTTTCAGCTAGGTTGAATTTAATGAAACTTAAGCAGTTTCAAAAGTTTCTCAAAATTGATGCGAATTACGTACTGAAGAAAGTGAAATGAAAAAAAGTGAAAAAGTGCCACCACAAGATAGGTTGGCTGGAAAGAGCTATTCTCCTGCTTTGGCCAGAAAGTAAGGCCCAAAAAGTAACCGTTTATCACAAATAAAGTAAAGTCAGTGTGCTCTAGCACCTAAACCGTTTATCACAAATTTAAAATTAAAATATACATTTTGTAGGAAATTTTATCTACTTTAATTTTTTGAAAAACATTGTTTCGATAAAACGCATATTTTTGAAGATGTAAGCGAAAAACTTAAAATAAAAATAAAAAAAGACTAAATTTTAGTGTTTTTTTTGCAATTTTCTCTGTGATGTTGATCTTTTTTGAGGTGGCAAATATCAAATTCGAATTCAGCATCCTCAAATCATGTAGAAACTATACTTCCGGAATTTTTTCCTGGGTTAGATACCATTTGACTGGACTAATAATATTGAAGTCATATTTCAATTCTCAGCCAAGTACATACAGAATTACGACCAGTTTTCGCGTAATTTTTAAACAATTATTTTATCAAGAAACATTGTGTGTTTCCTTTGATTAGAGTAACGGATGCTATAAAAATGGCGGTCTCATTTCTGTAGAACTTTCTGAATTTTTGAAAGTCACTGAAGTTAGAAATAGTGACAAAATATGTGTTGTTGTAACTCACTAGTTTTAACTTTCTACACCTTCAATATTGAAGCTAGAGATGTCAAATTCCTCATTATTAGATCTTCAATTTCTTATTACATTCAATTTCTTGAAAATATTAGTAGTTTTTGTGGAGAATCTTATGACATTTGCAATTGTAATGCCGTACACATTAGCTTCACATTTCTTTTCTATATAGATGATTTGACTGAACATATGATTTTCACATTTGGTCCTTGGGTTCAAGCTCAGTGTAGATATTTTTTTCCTTTTCTCTCTCTTTAAACTGTTAGTAAAAATAGAACACAATACACCAAATTCAGTGTCAGGAAACCATTTTCTTTTTAACTTTTGATACTTTTAAAAAATATTGATATATTTTGTAAACTCTGATGCTCTGTTTAGTTATGAGTTTTCAAATTGGTTGCTTATGTGGTAGTAGGCTGTTATTGAAACTATTACTAGTAATACGAGAACATATGTAGCATAGCTATTGTAGCATCACTCGTTTATACTACAGTATCCAAAAGTTCCTTTGTTAATAGAGTGGAAGCAATTATTATTCATCTATCATGCATAAGAACATAATTGAGGGGGAAAATAATGACTTTTTTTTGTGATAGGGCAGTAAGTTACTGTCTGTGTAATTTTTGCATGTTGTAAGTAATTTTCTGCCCACTTTAAATCTGAACTTCGACCTTCAGTATAAAATTCAAAATTCTTACGTTTTGTGAATTTCCTTTTCTATAGATTGATCTGGCCCAACTCAAACCCTTGTGGTTTTGAAAAAAAAAAGTATTTTGGGAGTACTTTATATTAAGTCCCTGGGATCAAAATTTCTAAAAAATGCCTTAAAATTTTTGCTTTAAATTTCTTGAAAGAAAACAGTGAAATACTTATAAAGAAGGCATATTTTCCCTGTTAACTGAGAATTTTCGAAAATTGTAAAAAATTTGAAATATTTTGGACCCCTTCATACCACTACATTAATGAAGATACAGATTTTTTTCTTCAAATAAAATTTGGTCTCCACAATTAGTTATTTAATTAATCTTATATACAATTTTTAAAAACAAAAGTGGTGTTCGCATAATTTTGAGTGAAATGTAGGCAATTTTAAAACCAAGATTCCCTCACGGCTCCAATTTTTACTTTCCCGTATACGTACGTGAATACGGAGTATATATGTAGTATAGGGAAAGTTATGAAATGCTGCACGAAAAAACGGCGAATTTTCGGCAGAAAAAAATTAATTTCGGGGCCCTGATGACGAAAAAGTGGATAAAACCAGTTGCTAAAAAAATCCCCTGACACATGGTGTAGCCAGAATGCCTGTTTTGTAGCTCCTTGATACCGAAAAAACAATTGAAAGCAAAACGTCCGTCCGTCCGATGTCTGTGACCAACATTAACGCCTAAACCATAACTACTATTTCTTCCAAAAGGAATACTCCCCCGTCGATGTGGTTCCACTCGAGGCGCCGCGATTTTGAAAAACTTACTTCAAAATTTGGGTGTACTTTACATGAAGCCCCTTGGACATTTTGAAAATTTTCTCAAAAACGACTCCAAATTTTTTTCTGTAAATTTCTTGTAAGAATAGAGTGAAACACACATATCAAGATGGCATACGACCGATTTTCACGGTTAACTTTGAATTTTCGGAAATTGGAAAAGTTCCAAATTTTTTCGGCACCTTCCCGCAACTACAAAATTGAAGTTCAAATAAATTTTGTTCTCTATAGTGAGTTCTTTCATGAAGGTCATGTAAATTTTTTTCAACGTTTTTGTAGTTTTCCCGCAATAGTGCCTGCAATATGTGCAATTTAAAAAAGAATACAAAAACAAGATGTTCTAACCAACGGCTCCAAATTTTTTCTTTTAACTTTTGGAAGGGATAGTACTAATTGTACTCTATGAGATGGCATAAACGCCTTATTGCTCTATTCTTAAGTTTTTTCAAAAATTACAAAAATGTAATTTTTTGACTTCTCTCACGTCGTTAATATTTACATTACCGGCGATTTGTTTACATTATTATATTTACGAGTACATGCACTTCAAATAAAGTCATATAAAGTTTCTCGAGAACTCAATTGTTTTCTGTGAAAACTAGCTCAAATTTCCGCATTTTCAGAAACGCTCAAGCGCCATGTTCTCATAAATGGCTCCAAATTTTTTCTTCAAACTTTTCGATCGGATAGTGCTAATTGCACTCTTTAATATGACGTAAAGTTCATTTTGGGGTATTTTTTTGTTTTTAAAAATTACACAATGTGATATTTTTAAAAGATTTCTCACACCGTTAATATGCTCATTTCCAGCAATTTGTAAATACTATTGTATTTGTGAGTTAATGTGCTTCTAATGACTTCTAATGAAATTTTTCGAAATCACAAAAAATGCCTGTGAATAAGAGCTTCAATTTTCGCATTTACAGTACCGCTTATAGGCCAATTTCTTTAAAACTGCTCCAAATTTTTTAAAAAAATATTGCCATTTAGGAAGAGGTTTTACTGTTCTTTCATTTTCTTTAAATAAATTTCCGTTTCACCATTAGAAAATCGAAAAATTAAGAAAATGTCAAAAAAAGTACTTTGGGCGGCGATAGATGGCAGCTGACAAGAGTACGTGTCATGTCCCAATAGCTAGCCGAGACAAAAGGAAATAGAAAACTAATATGGAAAAGTCTGTGCCATTCTGTAGCACCACTAGTTAAACCTTTTTTTACCGGTACTGCTGAATGCGCAGAATAACAGGATATAAACGCCATCTTTTATTTTTCAATGCTAAACGAAACTACCGTAAATAAAGTCTCAAGACTTGCTTTCATATGGCAGTGATGTTTTTCAAAAGTTGCCATCTCAGCTGGCCAGCACAAATGAGGTCGCGAGGATCGTGACAATTGTGAAACGGGAAACACATTCCTACACAATTATTAAAACCTACAACTGTGACCATGCGGGAAATGAAAAATAAAATATTGTTTTC
>JAHLJT010007181.1:0-18083 GCA_031308135.1 Acheta domesticus
GGTGCCTCCGATTACACAGAAAGACAAAACATGGCATGCCTTCATCTTGTCTAAGGTACAAGAATATTTCCAACTTGATAAAGACCGATGCCGGGAGAAAACAATGAAAATGGAAGGACGAAACAGGAAGAAAAAGGCAAAATACCAAAATAGACATCAAAAGCTAAATAGGCAAAACTAGGTAGATGAAAATCTATTAAAACAACTCCCAACTTTGTTTTGTCCTTTATGTATGCTTGGTATGTACACTTTCCGAAGATAACATTCATTGCATTTTGTTGTATAACAATGGTCGTCGTGTAAGTCGTCGTAAACAAATGGTCAAAATTTGTTCGAAAATTCGATTCACGTAATTCCCAGGCAGTGGCCATTTGATATCAGGAAAGTAAAAGATGGATCGGTTCGCGAACTAAATCAAGATGTATTTAAATCAATCAAATCAATCAAATTACGCGAAAACTACTCGTTTTTTCAGAAACAAGGTACTCAACCTAATTTAATGATCTAATTTTTTGGAACATATTTTATTTATAAGAATATCTATCATCAATATTTACTTTTATGTTAATTTTTTGCAACTTTCGAAAACAAAGAGTTCGCCGAAAATGACACCAGCACCAACTTCTTTTACGTCTTTTGCTACATTTGGGAGAAAAATGTAAAGAAAAAATGGAGCTGGCTTTCAGAAAATAATTGTTTAAAAATTGCTTATATTTCACGCATAATTACGCGAAAATTACCGCATTTTCGAAAAATTGCACGTGACCTAACAATTCAAACAATAATATTTTTGAATTGTAAAATTAAAGGTCTGTCTTTGAACAATAGATTTCATTCAGGAAAAAATTTCTCCTTGAATATTCTAGTTCTAGGAAGACTCCGAAAAAGTTTTGAATTGTTACAATTTTCGAAAATTTCGAATGCCGAATAAAAATTAAATTATAACACCTCTCAAAACATGTAAAAATTGACAGTGACGATGACAAACGGATGGACTCACTAGTCTATTTGTTCATTATTATCGTTTCTACATGTTTAAGCTTTAGTGCCTTTTAATCTAGGGATATAAAATTTGGAAAAATTCTGCGTTTTGCCTACTTTTAAAAAAACATCTACTGGTTCCGCACATTGGAATAGAGACATTTTAATTTTGTTTAATGAAAATAATCTTCTGGGCCTGATGAGAGTATAAAGCAATGGCGGATCCAGGGGGAGGCCATGGGGGCCATGGCCCCCCAAAAAGCCTTTCGTTTATAACCTTTTATTTGGCAAATTTGATTTAAATATTTATATTATGTTTATGTAATTATTTTAAAAATAATATTTTATAATGTCATATATCCATACAAAAATAATATGCAATACAACAAATGTTTATTATTTAACAATAATCTATAATGGCCCCCCTCCAAAATGATCGGCTGGATCCGCCCCTGGTATAAAGATACTGTCGCAACGTTGTTTAAAAAATGAATAGGAATAAATAATGTGAACATCATTTTTCACATAGATAAGTGATTATTTAAAATTGTCATTAAAATGAGAAAAAAAGTATCGTATTTTTACTTATTCATTTAAATAACTTGCTTTGTTGTACTCCACAAATTTTACACGCCAGAGATGCCCGTGGATTGACTACTGCTTTACGTAACCATCGCGTGAATGTAGCGGCCAACACGACAGCAAGGCGCACTGTAATTTGCACAAAGAAAGCAACAGCGAATGCAAAAAACACAAGCCAACGACTCGTAGCACATGTACGCAAGAGCACATACCAGCGTTGGCGCGTGCTGAGCCGAAATGTATCTGCTGTTCCTTTCTACCAGTCTCTCTGACAAACCTTGCAACACTGCTACAAAGATTCTCGACCCACAGGAAAGGCTGTACCCATCATCTGGACTCCACCATCACAACCCTTAACATTTATTTATGATACCAGTGGTAAAAGTGACTTTTTTTTCGCGAGTAGAAAATGTTGCGACACGAGGAAGATAGGTCAAGTGGCGCAACCCTACGAACAATATTTTCCACGAGTGTCAAACACTATATTTTTAGACAGCCTTACTGACTTTCATTTCGTTTTTATTCAGGTATACAAATCACATAATGAAACATTAAGGTCAATTGTAGCTAATGTGGTCAGACGAAATTATTTTTGATTCATTTGATATATTCACCGATTTATCTGAACACTTGAGCATCATTTTACTTTTAGCCACAAGTGCTAAAAATTACATTTTTAGCGCGCTACGCATGCATTGAAAGAACAGCTTTTACTTCTGTGTGTCTAAAAAGTACTCAGGACTTCGCGTGGATACAAAACTAACTTAGAAAATCCATAAAGACATCAAAATTAAAACAAGCAAAAAAAAAAATTCATCTCCAACCACTCGTCAACACACAATTCTCTCTCACATACTAACTCTATAACCATGTTCAAAACTACAATCTTCTTCTACTTCTTCTGCACTTTAAGGGTTAAGTTCAAGAACCTGCTCCGTTTGTCCATTTTCTTCCGAGCCTTCTACATATTTTCTTCCTCTGCATCTGTAGTCGCCTGGAGTGCTGGTAGTCTCCTATTCTAGTATTCTTCTACGATGTTCTTAACCATCTTTTCTGATTTCTTTCCAGTTTCTCCAGCAGTGGTTCGACCCCAGTTTATTTCTTTTCTCCGTATTTTTATTTTTATCTAAGATGTTATAAACAAGAGTGCTTTTTCAAACATTTCATTTCTGCTGCCTGGATTTTAGTGTTATGTTTTTTGATGTCACTGTTGCTTCATCTTCATGCATTAACACTGACACAGCTACTGTGTTGAATTTTATTATTTCTATTCTTGTTTTATTTTTCAGATGTCTGTGTAGCGTGCCACAGATATTTCTAAATTTATTTAATATTTTATCTAAATCTATATCTCTTTCAAATGAGATGTGGCTACAAAACTGTAATAAGGCCACTAATGCTCTTCGCATGCTCAATGAGGGCCAACGAGCCCCTACCTACACTATAAACTTTAAATCGTTCAAAGTGAGTATCGCAGATTAATCACAATGCCCTCCTGGTTCGTAGTTACGAAGAACTCCATTCTGAATTGAACATCAAGACAATAATATTCCGAATAGCCCATAAATCAAACAACTTCAATCAAAACCTGACAGATATACCAGCAGCAAGTCATTTCAAAGTAGCTAAAAATCCAGCTCACACTCGAATAAGAAATATATTCTCATTTGAACCCTTTCTCAAAAGTTTAACTAACCAAGATACATAACCTCGAGGTTCTTCCACAAAGTATTCTCTTCGTCTTTTAGATTAAGTTAGCTTAGCTATTTAACTAGCATAAGCCTGAAAACACACCTTTAAAGTGATTAACTGATCGGTGTATTCATGTTAAAATGAATACGTTTTGTAGAGAGAGAGAGACACACTCTATGAACATTGACTCTTTTCTTCCGTCCCTCGAAGAGTTCCAGCTCTGTTCTGATTCCAGGGCCGGATTAACTCTTTATTACTTTCCCGTATACGTACGTATATACGAAGTAATATACATAGTATAGGGAAAGTTATGTAATACTGTGGAAAATCGATTTAGAGATTTTAAGGGAAATACACGTTTGTGTTTCGAAAAAGTGTTGTTTTTTTTCAAAACGTCCGTCCGTCCGTCAGTCTGTGAACACAATAGCACTTAAACCATACTTGCGTTTTTTTTTAAACAATTGCATTCTCTCTCTGATTTCTTGTACACTTGGTGATTTGAATGTTTCCGCTGGTGGGATTGAAGGAGAAGGTTCTTCCGGTTTTTCACAATTAAGTAGTAAGAGGCCACGATTTCTCAATTTTACTGTCTTTGATGAGCCAGCTCTCCGTTTTTGTGTTCTTTATTGTTTATGTCATGTTAAAGGTTATTTTTATTTCTGTTAGTGGTTGCTAAATGGGTATTTATGAATATAAATAAACATTCCTTGCTTTCTTAGTAAAAACTCCTTGCCTTACAGAAAATCAATTAAGACGGCAGTGACGAAAAATACCAATACTTAATAAGTATGACAATTGACAAGGTAATTCCAGAAAGAACCTTTAAATGTTTTTGTACTTATTTTTTAAATTTCTATTTATGTTTTTGGTACAGTGAACGAAAATTTACGGAAAAACTTAGAAGAAGTAGATAGCTTTTGTAAATTGAGCTCAACCAATATGCAGGTTGCAATAGGTCTTGGAGAAACGAATATTAATTCTAGGTTTTAGTTTCATATTTCCCTAAGGAAGTTTGTTGTTGCTGGGCATGCTGGAAGTTTTCTTTAATCAACTGTTTATCACAATTTGTTCTTTATATGAAACATTCGATGAATTATGATAAATAAAATGAACTTGATTGATATATTGTCCTGTGATTGCATTCTGAGATAAAATTGAATTTTTTAAAACTTAATTCTGTGATTACATATTTTCAATGATTGTTGCAATTACATAGTCATATCAATTACTATTTTGCCAGTTTATATCTGTGGCTGAGATCTAGGTAGAGGTGTCGTTTTAATCTTCTAATATCTTCACTTTTCTAGGATGTTCACTGCTAGGTAATTTGGGTGGTTTCAAGTCTTTTTTTTATATCTTCTGCTATATTCTGTAATGGTCTGATGGATAGTTGGAATCTGCGAATCAGAATGTAAAATATTATGGCTGGAAGTGAAGCGTAGAAAGCATACGCGTTGCGACGCGCTGTGTGCAGTGAAGCAACTTCTATTGAGCGACCACCGCCGGTTCGAGAAAATGGTCGTTATTCGGTTCAGAAAGTACGAGTTTCTATTTAAGGGGGATAACAAGTTCTATTTGAACACCCCACACATATTTCTGAAATATTTTTATTGTTGGTTTGAAATTATGAAAATGAGCGTAGGTGTGCGCAGATGGGTTTTTGGGGAGGACGTGGTTCGTGGTCTGCCTGAAAATTTTGAACGGGGCCCCTTAGTCTTACATAATAAAATATTTTTATTCCCGTAAATATGTTAAACTAAGAAAACCCTGCAGACTTGTTCTGCCCTAATCTCCCTCATTCGCCTTCCATCTCCCTTTCTCACTGTCTCCCTCCTTCCTTCATCCTGTTCATCTTCTGTCTGGTTCTGCCGGTCTCCGCTCATAATCTGCAAGTAAATTCACATTTACTTGCAGATTATGTACGTCTCTGAGAGGTCAGGTAATAACGAAAAAAAACCGGGCCAGCAAAAATGTAATAAAATGTTTTAAAAAAGCTTATTTTGTAGATTACGGTGTGACAACGTTTCTTTGAGGCTTTGACCTCAAAATTTTGGTTTTTAAGGCCCTCAAACGCCTCGTTTGAGAGTTGTTTAACGATATAGATTCAAAATGCTGCCGAGTGTGTTGCGGGTTGTATTTGACGTGAATATTTAGATTGTTCTACAGCGCCATGTAGTGGAGTTGCAACAGTAATAACATCACATAAAACCTTCTCGGTGAAGAACACGTAGAAGTGCCAACGTTGGAGAACGGTACGTGTCGAAGTTTAGCTGTGATTTATATATATATTATCTATATATATATATATATATATATATATATATATATATATATATCGAAGAAGAGGAAAAAGAGAAAATCTGTGATAATATGATTTTTGTAGTATCCGCCTGGCGGGCACTTCAGAAGCCCGCCACTACAAAATCCATATACGCCTCGCCACCCCAGCGGAATGACCGAGGCGTTGGGAGAAGACGCCCCCCTCTACCTGCAAAGAAGGGCACGAAGCCGCCAGCCCTCCCCGGCGAAGGTGGGAAGACACCGCGCGGGAGGCGTGGAGGACCGCCCCGCACTCCGATACGTTGAACATTGACCTGAACTTAGTGATTGTACGGCCTTACGGCACGCGTACTTGTAATTCTCTGGACCCACGGCTATTTTACTTTGTATAACGACCCTGCTAATATTACATCTCGCCCCTATCGTGGACTCCTGGCTACTCGTTTTGGGTGGAGATTTCTTTGGAAATGGATTATCAATACATTGCTATGAGACCTCCTAGCATTGTTCATTTGCGATACAACAGTGTACGAACCTTTTGCGATACACTTTAATCCTCGGGTCCCGCAAAACACAGTCGGATTATAAAACAGTACTGTGTCCTAGCTTTGAGAATGGGAAAATTTTCGTGGGAAGAAATGATGATATTTTTCCTTCTTGTCTTTAACAAAGAACGAATTCTTGGATCAATTTTTCAAGTGGCTTTTCAGCTTTTATTATTCATAGAAAATGGATAGGTTGGAAAAAAGGTGTTCCTATACAAATCACATTTTTGTATTGCAAAGGACTCTTCGAAAATAGGCTATTTTAAATTTAAATAATAAAACCGCCGACAATGTTTTGTCCGTATTCTCATTGGAAACTGTAGAGTAGGTAATATGTGTTTGCAACATGAAAGAAAAGTGTAATAATCCCCAAAACGTTTCTATGCTGCGCAATTTATTATATCAGGGAATAATGAATTTTAACAATGAGAAACAAATAAGAAACCAATGTAGCTAAACCCATTTATTCTAGTTCATGTAGACATCGTCGATAACCATCCACTAATTTAGATATTGGCCCACACTACATTTTCTAAAAACCGGTAAAAATAAATGCATTAATAAACAAAAGGTATTCCTTGAAACCATTTTTTAAATGTTTTGGTAAAATGTTTTAAATCAGCTACTATAATTCTTTGCGAATATGAATATATGCGATCATCCGTGCGTAGGTGGCTGTTGGTCTAGGGGTATGATTCTCGCTTTGGGTGTGAGAGGTCCCGGGTTCAAATCCCGGACAGGCCCTTGGTATTATGATCCGTTAAATCAGCTGCTATAATTCTTTGCGATATATGCGACCGGTCCGTGTGAAGGTGGCCTGTTGGTCTAGGGGTATGATTCTCGCTTTGGGTGTGAGAGGTCCCGGGTTCAAATCCCGGACAGGCCCTGTGGTATTATGATTCGTTAAATCAGCTGCTATAATTCTTTGCGATATATGCGACCGGTCCGTGTGTAGGTGGCCTGTTGGTCTAGGGGTATGATTCTCGCTTTGGGTGTGAGAGGTCCCGGGTTCAAATCCCGGACAGGCCCTGTGGTATTATGATTCGTTAAATCAGCTGCTATAATTCTTTGCGATATATGCGACCGGTCCGTGCGAAGGTGGCCTGTTGGTCTAGGGGTATGATTCTCGCTTTGGGTGTGAGAGGTCCCGGGTTCAAATCCCGGACAGGCCCTGTGGTATTATGATTCGTTAAATCAGCTGCTATAATTCTTTGCGATATATGCGACCGGTCCGTGTGAGGTGGCCTGTTGGTCTAGGGGTATGATTCTCGCTTTGGGTGTGAGAGGTCCCGGGTTCAAATCCCGGACAGGCCCTGTGGTATTATGATTCGTTAAATCAGCTGCTATAATTCTTTGCGATATATGCGACCGGTCCGTGGAGGTGGCCTGTTGGTCTAGGGGTATGATTCTCGCTTTGGGTGTGAGAGGTCCCGGGTTCAAATCCCGGACAGGCCCTGTGGTATTATGATTCGTTAAATCAGCTGCTATAATTCTTTGCGATATATGCGACCGGTCCGTGTGAAGGTGGCCTGTTGGTCTAGGGGTATGATTCTCGCTTTGGGTGTGAGAGGTCCCGGGTTCAAATCCCGGACAGGCCCTGTGGTATTATGATTCGTTAAATCAGCTGCTATAATTCTTTGCGATATATGCGACCGGTCCGTGTGAAGGTGGCCTGTTGGTCTAGGGGTATGATTCTCGCTTTGGGTGTGAGAGGTCCCGGGTTCAAATCCCGGACAGGCCCTTGTATTATGATTCGTTAAATCAGCTGCTATAATTCTTTGCGATATATGCGACCGGTCCGTGTGAAGGTGGCCTGTTGGTCTAGGGGTATGATTCTCGCTTTGGGTGTGAGAGGTCCCGGGTTCAAATCCCGGACAGGCCCTGTGGTATTATGATTCGTTAAATCAGCTGCTATAATTCTTTACGATATATGCGACCGGTCCGTGTGGAGGTGGCCTGTTGGTCTAGGGGTATGATTCTCGCTTTGGGTGTGAGAGGTCCCGGGTTCAAATCCCGGACAGGCCCTGTGGTATTATGATTCGTTAAATCAGCTGCTATAATTCTTTACGATATATGCGACCGGTCCGTGTGAAGGTGGCCTGTTGGTCTAGGGGTATGATTCTCGCTTTGGGTGTGAGAGGTCCCGGGTTCAAATCCCGGACAGGCCCTGTGGTATTATGATTCGTTAAATCAGCTGCTATAATTCTTTGCGATATATGCGACCGGTCCGTGTGAAGGTGGCCTGTTGGTCTAGGGGTATGATTCTCGCTTTGGGTGTGAGAGGTCCCGGGTTCAAATCCCGGACAGGCCCTGTGGTATTATGATTCGTTAAATCAGCTGCTATAATTCTTTGCGATATATGCGACCGGTCCGTGTGAAGGTGGCCTGTTGGTCTAGGGGTATGATTCTCGCTTTGGGTGTGAGAGGTCCCGGGTTCAAATCCCGGACAGGCCCTGTGGTATTATGATTCGTTAAATCAGCTGCTATAATTCTTTACGATATATGCGACCGGTCCGTGTGGAGGTGGCCTGTTGGTCTAGGGGTATGATTCTCGCTTTGGGTGTGAGAGGTCCCGGGTTCAAATCCCGGACAGGCCCTGTGGTATTATGATTCGTTAAATCAGCTGCTATAATTCTTTGCGATATATGCGACCGGTCCGTGTGGAGGTGGCCTGTTGGTCTAGGGGTATGATTCTCGCTTTGGGTGTGAGAGGTCCCGGGTTCAAATCCCGGACAGGCCCTGTGGTATTATGATTCGTTAAATCAGCTGCTATAATTCTTTGCGATATATGCGACCGGTCCGTGTGAAGGTGGCCTGTTGGTCTAGGGGTATGATTCTCGCTTTGGGTGTGAGAGGTCCCGGGTTCAAATCCCGGACAGGCCCTGTGGTATTATGATTCGTTAAATCAGCTGCTATAATTCTTTGCGATATATGCGACCGGTCCGTGTGGAGGTGGCCTGTTGGTCTAGGGGTATGATTCTCGCTTTGGGTGTGAGAGGTCCCGGGTTCAAATCCCGGACAGGCCCTGTGGTATTATGATTCGTTAAATCAGCTGCTATAATTCTTTGCGATATATGCGACCGGTCCGTGTGGAGGTGGCCTGTTGGTCTAGGGGTATGATTCTCGCTTTGGGTGTGAGAGGTCCCGGGTTCAAATCCCGGACAGGCCCTGTGGTATTATGATTCGTTAAATCAGCTGCTATAATTCTTTACGATATATGCGACCGGTCCGTGTGGAGGTGGCCTGTTGGTCTAGGGGTATGATTCTCGCTTTGGGTGTGAGAGGTCCCGGGTTCAAATCCCGGACAGGCCCTGTGGTATTATGATTCGTTAAATCAGCTGCTATAATTCTTTGCGATATATGCGACCGGTCCGTGTGGAGGTGGCCTGTTGGTCTAGGGGTATGATTCTCGCTTTGGGTGTGAGAGGTCCCGGGTTCAAATCCCGGACAGGCCCTGTGGTATTATGATTCGTTAAATCAGCTGCTATAATTCTTTGCGATATATGCGACCGGTCCGTGTGAAGGTGGCCTGTTGGTCTAGGGGTATGATTCTCGCTTTGGGTGTGAGAGGTCCCGGGTTCAAATCCCGGACAGGCCCTGTGGTATTATGATTCGTTAAATCAGCTGCTATAATTCTTTGCGATATATGCGACCGGTCCGTGTGGAGGTGGCCTGTTGGTCTAGGGGTATGATTCTCGCTTTGGGTGTGAGAGGTCCCGGGTTCAAATCCCGGACAGGCCCTGTGGTATTATGATTCGTTAAATCAGCTGCTATAATTCTTTACGATATATGCGACCGGTCCGTGTGGAGGTGGCCTGTTGGTCTAGGGGTATGATTCTCGCTTTGGGTGTGAGAGGTCCCGGGTTCAAATCCCGGACAGGCCCTGTGGTATTATGATTCGTTAAATCAGCTGCTATAATTCTTTGCGATATATGCGACCGGTCCGTGTGGAGGTGGCCTGTTGGTCTAGGGGTATGATTCTCGCTTTGGGTGTGAGAGGTCCCGGGTTCAAATCCCGGACAGGCCCTGTGGTATTATGATTCGTTAAATCAGCTGCTATAATTCTTTGCGATATATGCGACCGGTCCGTGTGAAGGTGGCCTGTTGGTCTAGGGGTATGATTCTCGCTTTGGGTGTGAGAGGTCCCGGGTTCAAATCCCGGACAGGCCCTGTGGTATTATGATTCGTTAAATCAGCTGCTATAATTCTTTGCGATATATGCGACCGGTCCGTGTGAAGGTGGCCTGTTGGTCTAGGGGTATGATTCTCGCTTTGGGTGTGAGAGGTCCCGGGTTCAAATCCCGGACAGGCCCTGTGGTATTATGATTCGTTAAATCAGCTGCTATAATTCTTTGCGATATATGCGACCGGTCCGTGTGAAGGTGGCCTGTTGGTCTAGGGGTATGATTCTCGCTTTGGGTGTGAGAGGTCCCGGGTTCAAATCCCGGACAGGCCCTGTGGTATTATGATTCGTTAAATCAGCTGCTATAATTCTTTACGATATATGCGACCGGTCCGTGTGGAGGTGGCCTGTTGGTCTAGGGGTATGATTCTCGCTTTGGGTGTGAGAGGTCCGGGTTCAAATCCCGGACAGGCCCTGTGGTATTATGATCGTTAAATCAGCTGCTATAATTCCTTTACGATATATGCGACCGGTCCGCTGTGGAGTGGCGTGTTGGTCTAGGGGTATGATTCTCGCTATGTGGTGTGAGATGTCCCGGGTTTCAAATCCCGGACGGCCCTGTGGTATATGATTCGTTAAATCAGCTGCTATAATCTTTACGATATATGCGACGGTCCTGTGTGGAGGTGGCCTGTTGGTCTAGGGGTATGATTCTCGCTTTGGGTGTCAGAGGTCCCGGGTTCAACTCCCGGACAGGCCCCTGTGTATTATGATCTCGTTAAATCAGCTGCTATAATTTCTTTGCGATATATGCGACCGGTCCGTGTGAAGGTGGCCTGTTGGTCTAGGGGTATGATTCTCGCTTTGGGTGTGAGAGGTCCCGGGTTCAAATCCCGGACAGGCCCTGTGGTATTATGATTCGTTAAATCAGCTGCTATAATTCTTTACGATATATGCGACCGGTCCGTGTGGAGGTGGCCTGTTGGTCTAGGGGTATGATTCTCGCTTTGGGTGTGAGAGGTCCCGGGTTCAAATCCCGGACAGGCCCTGTGGTATTATGATTCGTTAAATCAGCTGCTATAATTCTTTGCGATATATGCGACCGGTCCGTGTGGAGGTGGCCTGTTGGTCTAGGGGTATGATTCTCGCTTTGGGTGTGAGAGGTCCCGGGTTCAAATCCCGGACAGGCCCTGTGGTATTATGATTCGTTAAATCAGCTGCTATAATTCTTTGCGATATATGCGACCGGTCCGTGTGGAGGTGGCCTGTTGGTCTAGGGGTATGATTCTCGCTTTGGGTCTGTGATGAGGTACCCGGGTTCAAATCCCGGACGGGCCCTGTGGTATTATGATTCGTTATATCAAGCTGCTATAATTCTTTGCGATATATGCGACGGGTCACGTGTGGAGGTGCCTGGTTTGTCTAGGGTGTATGATTCTCGCTACGGGTAGTGTGAGAGGTCCCGGGTTCATAAATCCCGGACAGGCACCTGGGGTATATGATTCCGTTAAATCAGCTGCATATAATTTCTTTCCGATATATGGCGAACCGGAGTCCGTGTGGAAGGTGGCCTGTTGGTCTAGGGTGTATGATTCTCGCATTTGGGTGTGGCAGAGGTCCCGGGTTTAAATCCCGGACGGCGTCCTGTGGTATTATGATTCGTTAAATCAGCTGCTATAATTCTTTGCGATATATGCCTACCGGTCCATGTGAAGGTGGCCTGTGGGTCTAGGGGTATGATTCTCGCTTTGGTTGTGAGAGGTCTCCGGTTCAATCCCGGACAGGCCCATGTAATTATGCTCCGTTAAATCAGCTGCTATAATTCTTTGCGATATATGCGACCGGTCCGTGTGGAGGTGGCCTGTTGGTCTAGGGGTATGATTCTCGCTTTGGGTGTGAGAGGTCCCGGGTTCAAATCCCGGACAGGCCCTGTGGTATTATGATTCGTTAAATCAGCTGCTATAATTCTTTGCGATATATGCGACCGGTCCGTGTGGAGGTGGCCTGTTGGTCTAGGGGTATGATTCTCGCTTTGGGTGTGAGAGGTCCCGGGTTCAAATCCCGGACAGGCCCTGTGGTATTATGATTCGTTAAATCAGCTGCTATAATTCTTTGCGATATATGCGACCGGTCCGTGTGGAGGTGGCCTGTTGGTCTAGGGGTATGATTCTCGCTTTGGGTGTGAGAGGTCCCGGGTTCAAATCCCGGACAGGCCCTGTGGTATTATGATTCGTTAAATCAGCTGCTATAATTCTTTGCGATATATGCGACCGGTCCGTGTGAAGGTGGCCTGTTGGTCTAGGGGTATGATTCTCGCTTTGGGTGTGAGAGGTCCCGGGTTCAAATCCCGGACAGGCCCTGTGGTATTATGATTCGTTAAATCAGCTGCTATAATTCTTTACGATATATGCGACCGGTCCTGTGGAAGGTGGCCTGTTGGTCTAGGGGTATGATTCTCGCTTGGGTGTGAGAGGTCCCGGGTTCAAATCCCGGACAGGCCCTGTGGTATTATGATCGTTAAATCAGCTGCTATAATTCTTTACGATATATGCGACCGTTCCGTGCGAGGTGGCCTGTTGGTCTAGAGGTATGATTCTCGCTTTCGGGTGTGAGAGGTCCGGGTTCAAATCCCGGACAGGCCCATGTGTATTATGCTTCGTTAAATCAGCTGCTATAATTCTTTACGATATATGCGACCGGTACATGTGAATGTTGGCCAGTTCGTCTAGGGGTATGATTCTCGCTTTCGGGTGTGAGAGGTCCCGGGTTCAAATCCCGGACAGGCCCTGTGGTATTATGATTCGTTAAATCAGCTGCTATAATTCTTTGCGATATATGCGACCTGTCCGTGTGAAGGTGGCCTGTTGGTCTAGGGGTATGATTCTCGCTTTGGGTGTGAGAGGTCCCGGGTTCAAATCCCGGACAGGCCCATTGTAATTATGCTCCGTTAAATCAGCTGCAATAATTCTATACGATATATGCGACCGGTCCGTGAGGAGGTGGCCAGTTGGTCTAGGGGTATGATTCTCGCTTTGGGTGTGAGAGGTCCCGGGTTCAAATCCCGGACAGGCCCTGTGGTATTATGATTCGTTAAATCAGCTGCTATAATTCTTTACGATATATGCGACCGGTCCGTGTGGAGGTGGCCTGTTGGTCTAGGGGTATGATTCTCGCTTTAGGTGTGAGAGGTCGCGGGTTCAAATCCCGGACAGGCCCTGTGGTATTATGATTCGTTAAATCAGCTGCTATAATTCTTTGCGATATATGCGACCGGTCCATGTGAAGGTGGCCTGTTGGTCTAGGGGTATGATTCTCGCTTTGGGTGTGAGAGGTCCCGGGTTCAAATCCCGGACAGGCCCATTGTAATTATGCTCCGTTAAATCAGCTGCTATAATTCTTTACGATATATGCGACCGTTCCCTGCGGAGGTGGCCTGTTGGTCTAGGGGTATGATTCTCGCTTTGGGTGTGAGAGGCCCCGGGTTCAAATCCAGGACAGGCCCTGTGGTATTATGATTCGTTAAATCAGCTGCAATAATTCTATACGATATATGCGACCGGTCCGTGAAGAGGTGGCCAGTTGGTCTAGGGGTATGATTCTCGCTTTGGGTGTGAGAGGTCCCGGGTTCAAATCCCGGACAGGCCCTGTGGTATTATGATTCGTTAAATCAGCTGCTATAATTCTTTACGATATATGCGACCGGTCCGTGTGGAGGTGGCCTGTTGGTCTAGGGGTATGATTCTCGCTTTAGGTGTGAGAGGTCGCGGGTTCAAATCCCGGACAGGCCCTGTGGTATTATGATTCGTTAAATCAGCTGCTATAATTCTTTGCGATATATGCGACCGGTCCATGTGAAGGTGGCCTGTTGGTCTAGGGGTATGGTTCTCGCTTTGGGTGTGAGAGGTCCCGGGTTCAAATCCCGGACAGGCCCATTGTAATTATGCTCCGTTAAATCAGCTGCTATACTTCTTTACGATATATGCGACCGTTCCCTGCGGAGGTGGCCTGTTGGTCTAGGGGTATGATTCTCGCTTTGGGTGTGAGAGGTCCCGGGTTCAAATCCCGGACAGGCCCTGTGGTATTATGATTCGTTAAATAAGCTGCTATAATTCTTTGCGATATCTGCGACCAGTCCGTGCAAATGTGGCCTGTTGGTCTAGGGTATGATTCTCGCTTTGGGTGTGAGAGGTCCCGGGTTCAAATCCTGGACAGGCCCATTGTAATTATGCTCCGTTAAATTAGCTGCTACAATTATTTACGATATATGCGACCGTCCCGTGTGGAGGCGGCCTGTTGGTCTAGGGGTATTATTCTCGCTTTGGGTGTGAAGAGGTCCCGGGTTCAAATCCAGGACAGGCCCTGTGGTATTATGATTCGTTAAATCAGCTGCTATAATTCTTCGCGATATTTGCGACAGGTCCGTGGGGAGGTGGCCTGTTGGTCTAGGGGTATGATTCTCGCTTTGGGTGTGATGAGGTCCGCATTCAAATCGCGGACAGGCCCTGTGGTTATTATGATTCGTTAAATCAGCTGCTATAATTCTTTGCGATATATGCGACCGGTCCGTGGTGAAGGTGGCCTGTTGGTCTAGGGGTATTATTCTCGCTTCGGGTGTGAGAGGTCCCGGTTCAAATCCCGGACAGGCCCTGTGGTATTATGATTCGTTAAATCAGCTGCTATAATTCTTTGCGATATATGCGACCGGTCCGTGTGGAGGTGGCCTGTTGGTCTAGGGGTATGATTCTCGCTTTGGGTGTGAGAGGTCCCGGGTTCAAATCCCGGACAGGCCCTGTGGTATTATGATTCGTTAAATCAGCTGCTATAATTCTTTGCGATATATGCGACCGGTCCGTGTGGAGGTGGCCTGTTGGTCTAGGGGTATGATTCTCGCTTTGGGTGTGAGAGGTCCCGGGTTCAAATCCCGGACAGGCCCTGTGGTATTATGATTCGTTAAATCAGCTGCTATAATTCTTTGCGATATATGCGACCGGTCCGTGTGGAGGTGGCCTGTTGGTCTAGGGGTATGATTCTCGCTTTGGGTGTGAGAGGTCCCGGGTTCAAATCCCGGACAGGCCCTGTGGTATTATGATTCGTTAAATCAGCTGCTATAATTCTTTGCGATATATGCGACCGGTCCGTGTGGAGGTGGCCTGTTGGTCTAGGGGTATGATTCTCGCTTTGGGTGTGAGAGGTCCCGGGTTCAAATCCCGGACAGGCCCTGTGTATTATGATTCGTTAAATCAGCTGCTATAATTCTTTGCGATATATGCGACCGGTCCGTGTGGAGGTGGCCTGTTGGTCTAGGGGTATGATTCTCGCTTTGGGTGTGAGAGGTCCCGGGTTCAAATCCCGGACAGGCCCTGTGGTATTATGATTCGTTAAATCAGCTGCTATAATTCTTTGCGATATATGCGACCGGTCCGTGTGAAGGTGGCCTGTTGGTCTAGGGGTATGATTCTCGCTTTGGGTGTGAGAGGTCCCGGGTTCAAATCCCGGACAGGCCCTGTGGTATTATGATTCGTTAAATCAGCTGCTATAATTCTTTGCGATATATGCGACCGGTCCGTGTGGAGGTGGCCTGTTGGTCTAGGGGTATGATTCTCGCTTTGGGTGTGAGAGGTCCCGGGTTCAAATCCCGGACAGGCCCTGTGGTATTATGATTCGTTAAATCAGCTGCTATAATTCTTTGCGATATATGCGACCGGTCCGTGTGGAGGTGGCCTGTTGGTCTAGGGGTATGATTCTCGCTTTGGGTGTGAGAGGTCCCGGGTTCAAATCCCGGACAGGCCCTGTGGTATTATGATTCGTTAAATCAGCTGCTATAATTCTTTGCGATATATGCGACCGGTCCGTGTGAAGGTGGCCTGTTGGTCTAGGGGTATGATTCTCGCTTTGGGTGTGAGAGGTCCCGGGTTCAAATCCCGGACAGGCCCTGTGGTATTATGATTCGTTAAATCAGCTGCTATAATTCTTTGCGATATATGCGACCGGTCCGTGTGAAGGTGGCCTGTTGGTCTAGGGGTATGATTCTCGCTTTGGGTGTGAGAGGTCCCGGGTTCAAATCCCGGACAGGCCCTGTGGTATTATGATTCGTTAAATCAGCTGCTATAATTCTTTGCGATATATGCGACCGGTCCGTGTGGAGGTGGCCTGTTGGTCTAGGGGTATGATTCTCGCTTTGGGTGTGAGAGGTCCCGGGTTCAAATCCCGGACAGGCCCTGTGGTATTATGATTCGTTAAATCAGCTGCTATAATTCTTTGCGATATATGCGACCGGTCCGTGTGGAGGTGGCCTGTTGGTCTAGGGGTATGATTCTCGCTTTGGGTGTGAGAGGTCCCGGGTTCAAATCCCGGACAGGCCCTGTGGTATTATGATTCGTTAAATCAGCTGCTATAATTCTTTGCGATATATGCGACCGGTCCGTGTGAAGGTGGCCTGTTGGTCTAGGGGTATGATTCTCGCTTTGGGTGTGAGAGGTCCCGGGTTCAAATCCCGGACAGGCCCTGTGGTATTATGATTCGTTAAATCAGCTGCTATAATTCTTTGCGATATATGCGACCGGTCCGTGTGGAGGTGGCCTGTTGGTCTAGGGGTATGATTCTCGCTTTGGGTGTGAGAGGTCCCGGGTTCAAATCCCGGACAGGCCCTGTGGTATTATGATTCGTTAAATCAGCTGCTATAATTCTTTGCGATATATGCGACCGGTCCGTGTGAAGGTGGCCTGTTGGTCTAGGGGTATGATTCTCGCTTTGGGTGTGAGAGGTCCCGGGTTCAAATCCCGGACAGGCCCTGTGGTATTATGATTCGTTAAATCAGCTGCTATAATTCTTTACGATATATGCGACCGGTCCGTGTGGAGGTGGCCTGTTGGTCTAGGGGTATGATTCTCGCTTTGGGTGTGAGAGGTCCCGGGTTCAAATCCCGGACAGGCCCTGTGGTATTATGATTCGTTAAATCAGCTGCTATAATTCTTTGCGATATATGCGACCGGTCCGTGTGAAGGTGGCCTGTTGGTCTAGGGGTATGATTCTCGCTTTGGGTGTGAGAGGTCCCGGGTTCAAATCCCGGACAGGCCCTGTGGTATTATGATTCGTTAAATCAGCTGCTATAATTCTTTGCGATATATGCGACCGGTCCGTGTGAAGGTGGCCTGTTGGTCTAGGGGTATGATTCTCGCTTTGGGTGTGAGAGGTCCCGGGTTCAAATCCCGGACAGGCCCTTGGTATTATGATCCGTTAAATCAGCTGCTATAATTCTTTGCGATATATGCGACCGGTCCGTGTGGAGGTGGCCTGTTGGTCTAGGGGTATGATTCTCGCTTTGGGTGTGAGAGGTCCCGGGTTCAAATCCCGGACAGGCCCTGTGGTATTATGATTCGTTAAATCAGCTGCTATAATTCTTTGCGATATATGCGACCGGTCCGTGTGAAGGTGGCCTGTTGGTCTAGGGGTATGATTCTCGCTTTGGGTGTGAGAGGTCCCGGGTTCAAATCCCGGACAGGCCCTGTGGTATTATGATTCGTTAAATCAGCTGCTATAATTCTTTGCGATATATGCGACCGTCCGTGTGGAGGTGGCCTGTTGGTCTAGGGGTATGATTCTCGCTTTGGGTGTGAGAGGTCCCGGGTTCAAATCCCGGACAGGCCCTGTGGTATTATGATTCGTTAAATCAGCTGCTATAATTCTTTACGATATATGCGACCGGTCCGTGTGGAGGTGGCCTGTTGGTCTAGGGGTATGATTCTCGCTTTGGGTGTGAGAGGTCCCGGGTTCAAATCCCGGACAGGCCCTGTGGTATTATGATTCGTTAAATCAGCTGCTATAATTCTTTGCGATATATGCGACCGGTCCGTGTGGAGGTGGCCTGTTGGTCTAGGGGG